>JBAMJV010007545.1:0-154716 GCA_037951105.1 Echinarachnius parma
GCGTTTTATTTTCGTAAATTCTTCCAGATTTCACGCATTGCATCGCCCGAAATTTAGCCCTCTGATTCATCGCAGATAAAACCAACGCAAAAATAATACTCTTCATTGAAAATCCAACACCCGTAAAAGTCTTCATTCTGTCATAAATAACGGGCGTGAATTATGATATATCACCCATTAGAAGTAAAACGCGCATTAAATAGGGTATATAACCAAGAATTAGAGTGAAATTTAGAAGATGGGTGCGTGAGCAAAACTCTAAAAACGTGTCGCATCCCTTATAGAGACCCTTACGATGGGTATGTTGATTGCCACGTTCGGGGTCAAAGGTCAACCTTAAATTGTTCGATAAATCTTTCATACCTGTCTCATGAAAACTCACGCAAGGCGAAAGAGAACAGTCATGACTCATAATTATAGCGGACACGAACCCAGGTAGGATTAGGAAAAGAAGAAAAAGTTTGTTAACACTCCACCTGACCGCCAGGTGACACTGTTAAGTGATATTAATATGATGCCCCCTAGTGTCCAGTTTGGATGAACATGAAACATGAAGTCAACATCATACCAGTTAAATATAAATGGTACACTATAGGACCAGTATTCATAAAACCACAATAGCAGCTAAATCCATTCTACTCTAATTCGTGTTTAGAATTAGAGGAGGAGGAGGAGGAGGAGGAGGAGGAGGAAGAGAAGGAAGACAAGTGAAATTAATGGTTGTTGGGAGTATTATAAATGCTAAGTAAGCAATACAAAGTTTCCTTAGACACCGTATACTATGGTTATTACTTATTTGGGTGAGCAGTACATTTTTATGACATATACTAAGTTATTCCTAATTGGCAAATAAGGGTATCTCACGACTTCTTATTGCTAAAAGGAGCAGGATAATAATGATGACGATGATGGTTATCGACTATGATGAAGATGATGAGGACTGGAGGATTAGGGGAGGACCGAGGAGGAGGAGTAGAAGCTAGAGGAGGAGAAGGATGAGGATGAGGAGGAGGGGGAAGAGGGGTTGGGGTTAGGGAGCAAGAGCAGGAGGTGAAGGAGGGGGTGGCGAGAAGGTGGGGAGGAGGAGAAGGAAAAAGAGGAGGGAGAAGGAAGAAGAGGAGGGAGAAGGAAGAAGATGTGAAAGAGGAGGAGGAGAAGGAAGAGGTAAAGGAGAAGGACGAAGAGGTTAAGGAGGAGGAGGAGGAGGAGGGGAGGAGGAGGGGGAGGAGGAGAAGGAGATGATGGAGGAAGAGAAGGACGACGAGGAGGAGGATGAAGAGAAGGGAGAAAAGTAAATCTAATGGATAGGAGAATGTATTGGTAGGAAGAATATTATATTGCTAAGTAAGCAACACAACGTTTTCTCAGTCACCATAACTATGGTCATACTACGGTAATCAGTACAGTTTACTTCTATTCTAGTTGGCAAATAAACGTCGGGCTGTTGCTAAAACTAAAAGGAGCATGATTAACGATAATCATGATGATGAGGGATGAGGTATGGGGGAGGATCAAGGAGGAGGAGAAAGAGGAGAAGGAAGAGGAGGAGGAGGAGGAGGAGGAGGAGGAGGAGGAGGAGGAGGAGGAGGAGGAGGAGGAGGTGTAGGTGTAGGAGAAGGATAGGGAGAAAGAGGTGAAGGAGGAGGAAAGAGAGGAGAAGGAAAACGAGGAGGAGAAGAAGGAGAAAGAGGAGGAGGAGGAAAAGGGAGCTGGATGAAGACTGTGAAGGAGGATGAAGAGAAGGAAGAATAGTGAAATGTATGGTTGTTAGTAGAATATAATTGGTTGGAAGTAAATCATGATTATAATGTTACAATTTAAATATATAATTGTAAAAATGTGGATAGGGAGAGGGAATGAAGGAAAATAAAGGACGAGATAAAGGCCTGGGGCAGTGAATGATTATGATAATGTTGACGATGTGACGGCGACGACGACAACTATGATGACGATGATGATTATGATGCTGCTGATAATGATGATGAGGATGATGATGATGATGATGATGATGATGATGATGATGATGATGATGATGATGATGATGATGACGATGATGATGATGATGATGATGATGATGATGATAATGATGATGATGATGATGCTTCTGATGATGCTGATGTTGATAATAACGACGGCGATGGAGACGACGACTGCTGCTGATGATGACGACGATGATGATAATTGTGATAACGACGACGATGATGGTGATGACGACGACGACGACGATGATGATGATGATGATGATGATGATGATGATGATGATGATGATGATGTGATGATGATGCTGATGATGATGATGATGATGATGATGATGATGATGATGATGACGATGATGACGATGATGATGATGATGATTATGAGGTGGAGGGGGAGGAAGAGGGGAAGGAGAAAGAGGAAGAGAACGAAGATGAAGGGGTAGGAGGAGCTAGGTGGTTGTTTGATGAACTGGAAAGAGATGAGCTCGAGTTATAGAGCGTATCTTGAATGTCGCCCTCTTTGGATCTGGTATCTACAATTACAACATTATTATTTCAAAGAAAGCTAACTATGCGTACTGGCAGAGTTAAATTGATACTGTATAATAATCAATAAACTTATTAGAATCTCATCCATGTAACCATGTTCATGCATCATCAGCATCAGCATCATCACCATCACCATTACCACCACCACCACCAATTAACACCACCATCATAAACACCATCATCTTCATCATCTAACTTCCAAAGGCCAAGACAAACTTTTGTAAAAACAGTGCGATCGATTAAGCATGGATCCTAGATCATCTCTTTTTTGAAAAATATTGTTTTCCCCATTGGACTGTAACCATTTATTTCAATGATAACCACGTTTTCCTAGATATCAGATTTGTTACGAGGATCTGTCACACTTTTATGTTCATTTCATTGCATTGCTTTTATGTTTTTTTTTAGACTGATAAGTTTTCTGATGTACCTTATTGTATGTTTAATTTTGTGACTGAGTAATGTTATTTGTTCATTTGCTTTACTGCGCTGTGTACGTAAGGCTGACAGTGACACTGAGTTATTATCCCCGTGACAAAATAAAAATCAGCATCATCATCATCAGCAGCAGCAGCAGCAGCAGCAATGACCGATTGACTGACTGAATGACTGACTGAATGAATGAATGAATGAATGAATGAATGAATGAATGAATGAATGAATGAATGAATGAATGAATGAATGAATGAATGAATGAATGAATGAATGAATGAATGAATGAATGAATGAATGAATGAATGAATGAATGATGAATGAATGAATGAACGAACGAAAAAAAAAATTGTTTAGTTATCAGAACAAATACAAATATAAAATATAATCATATAAACGACCAAACAAAGAATAAGCAATATAATAAGAGTAAAACCTTTTCAGAGGATTTAGCCTGCACTAAATGTGCAACGGAGATTGATAATTCGTATAATATACTAGTCAGAGGATCTAGCAATTTATGGAAACATGTTACTGGTAAAATAAAACGAATTAGTTGGGTTGCAATCTACATTTCCTGATTTGTTTTGAATTCTTGAAATAAAACAAGAATTACATACCCATGTACCGGTAAACAGTAGGCAGAACATAGTATGACGTCAATGATTATTATATCCTAAAAAGTAAAACAAAAATATATAAGTTATACGTCGTTTTTGTTATCTATGTTCGCCAAAGTACCCGTGTATGTAAGCCTATGTAGAGCGCATAATACGAGTCCCAACGAGTCAATAATGGGTACTCGTCTTTATTTGCGCATGCGCGAGGGGAGGCGGCCATACTAGTTATGTAGTACGAGATAGGGCAAGGTAAAAATGCATTCACTTTGTATGTAAAATAGGTACACACGTACAGCATAATAGCACAGTGAAGGAACGGAAATTTGTAGTGCTGGCGAACAAAATATTTTAGAAATCATGACTTTGAATAACAGGGGAATGGAGGATCTTATTCCGATTGTAAATCGGTTACAAGATGCATTTGCTGCCATTGGTATAGGTGGATTTCTGGATTTACCACAGATTGCAGTTGTTGGTGGTCAAAGTGCCGGTAAAAGCAGCGTTCTTGAAAATTTTGTGGGACGGTAAGTTGCCGATTTTTCATTTTCACTCAATTTAGGCGAGGAAGGATGAATAAATTCCCCTCAATTACATGTAAAATTCTGGGTTATTATCAATTTAGCTGTTCAAGTAGCTGGCATATAATATCTGGAAGATGTTAGCGTATGTAAAATCCATTTTTTGGTGCAATAAATGTCATTTATCACGTATTTTACATGTGTGTTTTGTCATTTCCTTTACCGAAACTCCGCATTCATTGCACGGGGCAGTGTCGGGTAGGATGCGCGCTGACATCGCGGTGAACTGTGATAAACACTGGCTGCTTTGGGCTTCACTGCATGAATGCTCCCCGTTCACTTCCGGACTTCCGGGAATACAAGTTTCAACAAAACATTCCATCTCATCTCTGGACAGTTGACTGTTCTGCTCCGAATAACCATTACATCATCTTTGTACTATTGTATTTTCTACCAGGAAATCTAAATGTTAAAATCGATTGCCTTGGCTTGGGAGTATTGGTCTATTGTTGTATTGGTTGTAACTTGTTATTTATAATTATATTCTCATCTTCTCTCTTTCCTCCTTTTTTTTGTTGCTCTTGTCTTGAGTTTGACGGTCTTGTATTTTTTGTAATAAATTTACAATCAAGGCCAGGCCAGGGTATTTAATTTCACACTTGACATGATTGTGTCCACTGTGAAATAGTTTGACAATGCATAAATCAGGGCTCCACACTTACCTCTTTTTTTTTTATAGTGGCCCGGCCCAGTCGGGCCAGTGAAATAATTACTCCCCTTTTCTTGTGGCCTGAAAGAAAAATTTACTGGCCTGAAAATGTTATTTCATGAGTAAACTTTTTACTATGAAAAATATAACTCTTTCCTGATCAAACCTCTGATAATAGATGATCATGAAGCTTGAAGCATGACATGGAAGAAAACAAGATTTTTCTAATTTTGTCAATGTCGGATTGAAAATCTGCTTGCCCGGTCGGGCCACCAAAATATGTCTTTTGTACATTTTTGCTGGCCCGAAGTGCAATTTCACTGGCCCTGGGTCAGTGTGAGTGTCAGTGTGAGTGCCCTGCATAAATTTTTACTCTGCAATCTGCATAAAACACTTTAAAAACAAATAATGGCAAAGAAACCAGGGTAGGAAATATGGGGGCTCAGGGCGATTTTGCCACCTAATTTTCAAAATAGCCCCTGAAATCAGTGGTTAGCCCCTACAATTATCATAAGGTATTATGTGAAATATCATTTGATATCCTTCAGATTGAAAAAGTAGCCCCCTAATTCCCTAAAATTAAAAAGTCAAAACAAAAATTGTATCATCCAAATGAAGTGAGTGAGAAGAATAAATATTTGTCCATTGAATTGTTTGCTTAGTATTAATCATTAACATGAGTTTACATCTTTTCTTATTGCTTGTTATTCCCAGGGATTTCCTTCCTCGAGGGTCAGGAATTGTTACCAGACGTCCTCTAATTCTGCAACTCAACACCTCAAATACAGGTAGGTATTGTTTCCTCACATGCAATGGACTGAACTACATGTAGGGGGCTCCGGGGCTCAAAATTGACACAGGAACATATTTACTACCGTAAAACTCTGTGTATAAGGCGCACCTCCAAATTTCTAAAAAAAAATATATATATATATATATATATATGTTTGTTTTAAATATATTTTTTAAGGCACCCTGTATTTTTTTTTAGACACCCTGTAGTGCTGTTGGAATACTTACATCGCTGGTCTAGGGCATATCAAGGGCTAAATGTCAATTGTAGCTTTCATCATATACATTTTTTCACATGTATACAAAATAGTGGTTAGTACAAAAATTGCACATATTGAGCAATAACACTGGTGCTCATAAGTCATAAATATTCATATTCATATTCATGAATATTAAGCACTTATACTCATTAAATATAATGCAATTTTCTAAATTAACTAACAACTATTTTCAATTATGAGCAAAATTTATAACTACTGGTTAGATAATTGCATATTTAATGCAACGCTCGAAATTAACATTTTTTGCTGGTGGCCCGGTCGGGCCAGTAAAATTAGTGTTTTTCTAATTTTGCTGGCCCGAAACTAAAATCTGCTGGCCCGAAAAAAAAATAAAGAAAAACGTAAGTAAAATGAAGTATGGATCTGATACCGAGTGATAGCTTTTTGTAGACTTTAATCCAAGTCATTAATATGTGAATCATTGATAATATCATCCTTAAAATCACAGCCCTGATACAATTATATATGAAAGAAATGGACTTATCTTGGGGTCACCAAATCATGGAATTTAGGAAGTTTCAATGTACGATTTTGAAGTTTGATAGTACTTACAATGTACTAACACAAATATACATGTGTGGGACTGGGCTAAAAACATTTTCTTTTAAACAAATTCGGAAAACTTTATTGCATTTCTAGAGTAATATAATATTTAGAAACAAACAAAATCATACCTTCTTATGATTATTCCTTCATAATTCATGTCAAACTTTATAAATCATATGGAAGAGGAATTAAACCCTATTCTTGCCGATACAAATCACGCCATTACGAGTTTTATTGCAAGCACAGTGAATGAGTAGTATGCTTGTGTATAGGGGCAAGCCTAGTGCACTGCATGCATGCACTGTGGTGCACATTATACTTCCTGCCTAGGTTGGGTGTATCATGTACATGTATGCACACACGTGGTTGGCAAAAAAGCTGAAATAGTTGTAGTTTACCGATCACACACCCTCAGAAAGTAGTTTAAAATTGATTTCATTTATTATGCAAGTTGAAGGGAGGAGTTTCATATGAGGCAACAGCAAAAAACTGAGGGGGGGGGGGGGGGGGGGGGGGGGTGGCGGGGAGAACAATGCCTTGTTTATGTTTATGAACGTGAAAAGTGCGCTTTGCGACATTTGCCTCAAGAGAACTCTTGAGGCAAATGTCGGAAAGCGTTCTTATTTGAACATTTTTTTCTTTTTTTTGCTTTCTTTTTAAATCACAATTCAAGTGTTTTCTGTATGGTATTAAATTTGCAAACATAGACCATTATTTTCTGCACCATGGTTTCAATATTTGGTGGCCCGATCGGGCCAGCAAACATTGGTAAAATGATTTTTTTACTGGCCCGACAACAATTTTTGGTGGCCCCGGGCCATCGGGCCTGTGCTAATTTTGAGCGTTGTTTAATGAGTACTGCTGCTCACGAATGTATGAATATTCATTAGCAGCAGTATTTGCTCAATGAACTTGCAATTTTTACATCTGTAACCAATATTTTTTGTCTGAGAAAAAGGTAGTTGCTGAATGCTACAACAGACAGCAAGCTCTTGTCATGCCCTTTTTTTGATGTACCTGTGTATAAGGCGCACCCCTGACTTTGAAATTTTTCCGACGAAAAAAAAGTGCGCTTTATATACGGAGTTTTACGGTATGTAGCTCTTTAAAAGAGGGACTTTTTCGATTTACATGCCCCAACCCACTGGACACCAAAGTGTGCCGACTCGGCATGCAATGAGACTAAAAGAACCGATCGATGCTCTATGCAATTTGTATAGAGCATCAGTTCTTTTAAAGGTGCACAGGTCTGTAAAGTGTGTAACTCCATAAAAATTAATTTGAGCTTCCACATTTCTCTTCTACCGTGTTGTTTGGCTTATGGTAAGAGAAGAATAAAATAGGGTTAGATTTTTTCAAATGCCCCTTTCATTATGACAAAATCTATCATTGATAATCATTCAGCTCAAGACCGTTAATATGAACTGTAATAAACCTCATACAGGTCATGTACAGTAATTTGTTGTAAAAGCTGATGCAGATTTTCGCTTTTTTAACCAGGAAAGCAGTGTTCTTTTTCAATGAAACTTTCACACATCATTCGAACATGTCTTACAATGATTTTGGTATAGGATTGAAGTCTCAAATGTCATTTTGGGCAATATCTGACACTTTATAGATGCACCTTTAAGTTTTAGTCATGCATGCAAATTTGTGGGCACGCTTTAGTAGAGAATGCCCACCCATAAATCCACATTTGACCGAGCGGCAAATCCACATTGGCCCAAAGTAAAATTTCACTCGCACTTGGCCAGCGGGCCAGTGTTAGTATCAAGCAGTGTCCTACAGTACAGTATGTGCTCTAAATCTCCTGAATTCATGGATATATGCTTTTCCAGTTGACTGTGGAAAACACTACACTGCTCTAGCTCCAGTCTGTCAAAACAAGGATTTCTCTAGTGGTCTAGGATCAGTGAATTAGCAGCAAATCACCTAATGTTTCCTAAAGACCCTAAAATCAAGTTGGGCAGTGTTGAGTCCATGCCCCCTGTAATAGTTATAGTTCCTTCTCTGAAACATATTGGGGGTACAGTAGATTTGATGGTACAGGTACATGTACCTTCGATGTAAACTGATAAGTAATTTAAGATGTGCGTAAACAAGATGTTATTTCCGTGCATGTTTACATGATATGTTTGTGGTTCAGGAAGTATGGAAGAGAAAGAAAGACATTTTAACCCGTTCAGAACTGATTGATTTTGCTATAACCATGTTATTCACCCATAGACGCAAGCCCTAACATTTTTGGGACCCAGTCCTGAATGGGTTTAAAAAAGAAAAAAATGGAATTTGTGAAAGTCTTACGTACTCCTACTGTTCACCAATAATAATGACAGTTCCCTTAGTTTCAAAACTGTTCTGCAATATCTGGGTATAAGATATTTGGTCTTGTGCCAGTTCAGGAAATGGTTGACTAATATACATTGCATATATTTCAATGATATATATACTCTTATTTTTCATGAATTTTCTTTTGCATGGAATTATGCTACATTTGAAGTTTGAAACATTCCAATGTGTTTGTCGTTACCTTGTGGTAAACTGATACTATGATAACAACTTAAATTACTGAATCAATAACATTTTGTTTTTTAAAACAAACAAATATTTTTGTGGCTAGTGCTGAGTATTAGAAACTAAACAAAATTATGTGTATTGTTTTGTTTTGGTAAACTGAAAAATATATACACATACAGTACACACTTTCATGTAATAAATTACAACTTTTTTCTTTCACAGAATATGGAGAGTTCTTGCATTGCAAGGGAAAGAAGTTTACTGATTTTGATGAAATCCGCAAAGAAATCGAGGCCAGAGGAACGGGACAGGGTTACCGGGAGCAACAAGGGCATCTCCTCTGTTCCCATCAACCTGCGAGTCTACTCCCCTTCATGGTAAGTAGATGAGAATTAGTTACAAGGCTTGCCCTAATATGTAGTAGTGTAGGCTTGTAGCCTGGATGCCAAGGGCCACTAGAAACTCTTGCATTGGCCACCAACAAATAAGGATCAACAACACACGAGTCTTATAGTAGGATACTATTTTGGACCACTTGAAAAGCTTTTAAAGGGAGAGCCTTGATAACCCCCCCCCCCCCCCCCACCCCCAAAAAAAAAAAAAAAATAGCCTCCACAAATCATAAATTTCAAGGCTAGTTATTCCCATCCCACCTACTCCTTCATAGTAGTTGATAAGAATAACAAAGTACTTACTGGAGTACTTGGTGAACAAAAGTACAAGGGGGCGCAGGGCGATTAGCCCCAGAAAATGCCCCCCAAGCCCCTTAAAAACATAATAGAGTCCCAGTAATTACATACGTTTTACTTAGTTTTAATCTCCATGTTTGCAACCTAGAATTGATATGGATATACCGTATGTGGTTTGTTTTTTTTTTTTTCTTGTTTGTATACAGTACACAGTATCTGGGCCCTAAATTGTTTGAAAAGTTAGGACCTCATTGTACTGAATACTAGTAGTGGTCCCACTCAAGTTTGTGGTATGTGCTAACAGTTTGTAGTACCACTATGCTTGAATTAATGTAAACTTACATAGTGCACAGTTGACATGTACATGTAATTAATGGAATTTCATTCTGCGTTCGTCATTTTAAATGTCAAGAATAATCAACCAGGAAATAAGAAGTTCACGATGCTAGTACATGTATGTTACAGTTGATTGCTAACTTTAGTGCGTACGGTGTACCGTATTACATAACATTCCAAAATCCAAAAGTCTGTGAGTTGTAAGAACATGCAGTGATCTGTGATGGTGATGATGGCCCATGTCATGTAATGTATGTATTGGGACCATGGCACATACATGTAGTACTGCAAGTTTTCAATATTTTTCAAATCAAATGAAAGAAAAGATTTAACAGGCCTTTTCTATGGACATTTTTCCCATGACATTTACACCCAATACCATTGCTTCATAAAGAGCCAATATATATATGTTATGCCTGAATTGCTTGCATGTTTATATTATAATTGTAAATATGTATGCAAATCAATGTATCTACAAAAAATACCAGCAAAAATAATGTTGACTTAAAAACTGATCAGTGATTTGTTGAGTTACTGTACTGAATGTACTCATTTACTCCATTGACAAAGTCTGATGAGAAAGATTTCTCTGAAGCTACTGCATTGATACCATACCAGCACCATTTTTGTTTACTCTGCGGGAGTGTCGCCCTGGCATAAAAAGGGAGGTTAAAGGAGATCACTTAACATGATGATTTTGTGGATGAGACAGTTTTAGTTGTAAAATAAGATGTGGAAACAAAAACATGCAGGAATATTGTTTGTTCCACTGTCTCGAAATTAGCACTGGCTCGCTGCCCCCGGGGGCTACCAAAACAGAGCTTCGGGGCCACCCAAAATTTATATAATGTCAAATTTGTACTTGCCCTGGACTGGGCAACCAATATTGATTTGTAATTCAAGCTTCTCTTTATTAATTTTATTCGGCCATCACTTTTAGTTTCTAGCCAACACCTTTTATTGATCAGTTTTACCTCCCAAATTGGGCGTTACGGAAAAGGGTTAATTTTTAGCATTATAACAATGGTTAAATTTGGTTTTGTAATTAGATTGAAATTGATCACAAAGTCTATTCTTAAAACATTACAAAGATCTTGCATTGCATAATTTAGAGTCAATTCCTTACATTTTGAGATCTATTTTGAATATCATTGCTCGGTAATATATAAATTGACAAGCTGTAGCCCTGAAACACTCTGACCTCATTAATTTAAATTCTCTCCGACAGCTAATCACCTGAGATCAGGATGGTGGTCTTAGGTGTCGGATGACCTTTTAATTACCAGACTGTTTCTGCTAAACAGGTCTTGTACATGTAACTATCGCCTGTCGGTACAGGATCTAATATGTGGGCGTATGGTGGATAGGGTAGGTAACATGTATAAATATGTATTCAATGGGTTCAAGAAGTTAGTACATTGTGTACAAGATTACATGAACACCTGTATTGCCCATGGGTGTAAGGGCTGTAGGCCTAAGTAAATTTATACAATGTGTATTAAAGGGATCTAGTAACTTTGTTGACATGTGCAAAAAGTGATGATTGGTTGATATAATGTTGTTATCTATTATGTCCACAGGCTATTGTGTGAAAATTTCAAGTCAAATGGACGTTATATGGCCAAGTAATGAGCAAAAATGCAAAGTGATATTCACTAACTCACAGTACTCACTTTGTACACAGTTTCAAGACTCCAACGGATATTTTATTATCTGAAAACTTCAATCGTTCATATCTTTGTAACGAAAGAGAAATTTGAAAAAACAAAACCTGTCCCATGTTTTTTTTGTCAATACGAACAAAACAAGGTATGAGAGAACTGCTAGTTTTCCAATTGGATTTTGAGGATTTGGACAATGTTACTACAAAATAAGTCCCTTTGTTATGCTAGATTTATACAACTTTTTGATAATCAATTCTTTATAGTCAACATGATTCATAACAATCAATTTTTATGAATTTTGATTTTAAACATGTTGCTTCCCATTATCATTATAATGTAGTAGTCTTATCACAGTGTTCTTATCCCATGTTGGCCTTCATTGGTCATAAGAAAGTACAACAATATTGTGTTCTCTAAAAATCAAAAGTGAACCTGCTTTGGCTGTGATAAAAGACACGGCCACAATACATTTCTATACGTACATATGTACGTTACACACTGGTGAACATGTATTACCGTTAATAAAGTTGTATGAGTAATCATCAATATGAAAATTGAAACTGCATGTACAACAGGAAATGAATATCAGACTTGTTTCTTTCCTTTTCAACTGAAGAAACAAAAAGATATCAACTAATTCCTACATTACAGTCAATAAATTATACAGTTTGCATATATTTTTGTCATTCATAAGTGGGTATTCAACTGTCAAACTACCTTATGTCTGTGAATATGAAACAGAAACCTAATTATAGTTTAGGATTGCCTATATATATAACTACACCTATGTACACTGTGTATGTACAGTGACAGTGTATCTCAATTCTCGAATAAGCAACTTTTAACCCATTCAAGACTACCGTATTTGCCGGTGTATAAACCGCACCTGTGTATTAACCGCACCCCCCTTTTTTGAAAAAAAAAGAAGAAAAAACAAATTTAAAAAGTGTGGTTAATACGCTATAAACCGCACCCGTGTATTAACCGCACCCCCAATTTTGAAAAAAAAAATTTGAAAAAAGGTGCGGTTAATACACCAGCAAATACGGTATGTATATAGTTGGCGTTGACCGTACAGTATGACACTGGGCCTCCTCACTAACTTGTTTGCAAGTGGCTTGGAAGGGACAGTACTTTAAACCCGTTCACTACGAGATTATGAAATCCCCAGAGACTTTGTACATACATGAGCCCACTCGGTTCCCGTAGACAATGGGTTAAGATCATTGTTTCTCAATGTATGAGTGGCCTGACAGAAATATTAACTGATCCCAAAATTGCATTTCATTTAAATAAATAAACTGTCTACTTGTGTGTACAGTATTCATAATCTCACAGTTTCCTTAACAATTGCAATAAATAGATGAGGCTTGACATTAAATAGCGCAAGATTGTCAGTTTGAAAATTTAGGCCAATTAGGCCACTACAATCTTGACTTTCTGTGAAATTTGACTGGTCGAACATCAAGTTACAGTAAATCAGTTTTATAATTTTGCAAATATATATTTCCTGGCCAAATTGTTATAATTGGGCAGGTCCAAGCTATTTGACTTGTGACGTACAGGACATTCACAGCTTTTAATTGATTATTACTAAGAGGAAGAAGCTATGATTTGGATTCTTTTTGGTGCTTTGGAAAGCTACTTGCAGTCCCTTCCTAAAATGCAAAAAAATAAAATTAAAATCGCTCATTAATATTTAATTATGCTAATTAATATGCAGCGTGACGTACGGGACCAGAGAAATATTGACTTTTTTGGAAAATTATGTATCATGAAAATGCTCTGAATCTACAGCCCTGGCTAATACTAAGTAATTTGTAATATATTCATTCAGTAAACATTCAAGTACACACTACAAAAAAATTAATTAAATCACAACTTTTTTTCCCACAATAATTAATGAAAGATAATAGGTATGCGCGTGACGTACGGGACATGTGACGTACGGGACATTTTTTCCTCATTAAAACTGTCATTTTTCTATTCAAATTTCATAATCTTTCATTTTATTTTGCAATATATTGGTTCAAAATAAATCTAATATTCTGATGAAATAAAAACAAAAAATACTTCTACAAAAAATTACGATAAGACTTTTAAAAAATGTTAATTAAAGGGGTAGTTTAGTTTTGGTAGAGAGGGCGCTGCACATCACAATTTTTCTGTGAGGTAATGAAAAACTGAGTGTCGAATTTGGTCAAAATCGGTCCAGAAACGGCTGAAATATCAATAAATATATCTGATCTTATAATTATTTGGGGCAGATTAATTTTTCAAAAAATTTTAAAAATGCATACACTTTTTCAAAAATTTTCAAAAGCATTTTAAAAATAGTTGTTGATGATCTCTCTATTTAATCATGATTTAGAGAGCGCCCTCTTGTGTTTTAATGGCTCTTTTTAAATGATAATGGGCTTTTTACTTAGTCATTTGTAATTCTGTATACCTTTTGAGCATGGTGGAGTTATAACTATTAGTTTATAATGTTACTGTCCAGGTTTGGTTACTAAAGTTCAGCCTTACCAAAACTGTACTACCCCTTTAATTAAGCTAATTAATTCCTAATTAATAATTAACAAAAACTATTTTATCTGGCATCAATATATATGTAGGTTACATTCTTCTGATGTAAATTACTTTTAAATTTGCCAAAAATGAGATAACTATGAGTAAATTAAACATAATCATCGAAAATGGGGCAACTTACATGAAATCCTATACATGGGACTGTTCAGAAGAATTTATTAAGTCATAATATTTTGTGCCTTTTTAGCACTTTCTTACAGTTTTTGAACCTGTTTGGAAGGTCTTGGTGTACTTAACCACTGTACTACTGTCTCTCCTTCATTCACATGCAATTTCCCTACTCAAATTGATTGTCTAGTATTTTAGATAATTAATTAAAGGTAATTTTAAGATATTTCAAATTTTCCCCTCAAGACATATTTTCATGAAAATATAGCTTTATCACGAAGCACGAAATGGAAAACATGAATTCTTTTTAGAGATGGCTCCTGAAGGTAAGATCTATCTATTCTGAACTTCTGGAGAGCATCTAAGCATGTATTCTTCTGATGATCAGTGGTTAAAACACAAACAAATAATTTTTACCTGCCTTGCCATTGCTTTAACACTGAAAATGTCCCGTACGTCACACTTTTGTCCCGTACGTCACATTTGTTAATTAGCTAATAAAATTAAAACAAAAAATGTTTTTTTCATCAAACTTGGGTAGCTGCATTTTTTCAGAGCAAATTGCAATATTATTTTTTTCCGAGATCCGATCCGATCCGAGAATCTCGTTAGCGCTTTTGAATTCTACCGATCCGATAACGAACCGGGATTTTTTCTTTACCTAACAGCATTACTTTAAAGGGTACCACCACCCACAAATAATATTCTTATTAAAGAAAGGTGGTAACATCTTTAGTATTCCATTCCATCAACAAGTTCACACAAATTTGCTTCCAGAAAAAATTTTAAAAAATTGGAAAACGCATCACCATTCTAAAGCATGCGTTCATGCGGTCTGAATTGCGAAGACTAATGTGTGCAGAGCGAACGAATCGCCCGGGAATCTATTGTCTACAAACGTATGCATGAATAGCATTGGCGAACTCGCAAATGGTTGGCCCGTATGGAACCAGGAAATAGTAGTGGTTCCGTAAGTGGTGGAAATTAATTGCTTTGTTTAAGAATTACACAACCCTTTGCAATATCTATTTGATATCACAAAACGGTACCAAAACATATAATAATGTGTCGTTCTTTGCCTGGTGGTCCCCTTTAAGCTAAGGCCTATGGTACATCACAACAGCCTTGGAGTTGGCTCCTCCTCCCCCCCCCCCCCCCCAAATTTTTTTTTTTTTTTGGGGGGGGGGGGTCTTAATTTCCCCACAAGCCCCCTGTGTACATGCAGACTTATTTTGTTAGTAAGTGTTCCCAAGACTATGTCAGTACATGTATCAATCATGGGGCTTTAACAAAGTTGAATTGGATTATTCCTATTTAAAGGATGTGAGACTCCGAAATTGACACGGCCAATTTGCTTTCAGAGTGACTAATATGGTCAATAAAGAAAAAGATGAGTGTAAATAAGATCACAGAACATGTACATATCCTACTGAGTGGTTTAGGCTCATGTTACATGTATTCAGAATAATGTAAATTCAAGCTACACTACAGTATTTCATTTTATGTCAGTTCTCCTTTTGTGCTCTCATGGAATTTCAACAGTGTATGCAATGCTGAACTATGTAGTAGGGCTAAAATTATTTTCCCCAAGTAAACTTTCAACATTATAAAATAATTGTTTTAATATCCCAGAAAAATAGAAAATGTTTGCCTTTCCCATGTATACTAAAATATCCTAGCAGTATTTAATCTATCCGCAGTTATTTTGGTATGTTGTTGTTTATTTGTTTCTAAATGGTCTGTGGTTCCTCCCCCTAATGTAAATATGAGACATAAATTATCTTCACCAGTGCATGCCAGTACACATAAACATGAACTTTGATCGCTATTAACAAGTTGATTGCGCAATCAAGAACTGTCAAATTAGATGACACTGCACAGTAAACAAACTTTGTACATTGCAAGTGTGTACTGTATTATATTTATTTCAAATCAACTATAAAGAAATTAAATTATTAAATAAAAGTTGGTCCCAAACATGTATTCCGATCTTATTTCAGCTGTTTCTAAACTGGTTTTGATGAAATCAAGTTGATTCTGTCTTTCAAATTGTGTTCTCTTTCAAGTTTGACTCTTATTTTCTATTACATGTACCTCAAAACAAATATTTCTCAAGCACCTTCTATTTAAACCAAAACTGAACTGTCCCTTTAACTTTGAGCACTGAATAATGTATGCGTCTGCCTGGATAAAATGCTCAATTGGAGGTGCCTATTATTCATAAAATGCATCTGTGCACACACAAATTAAACTAGGGACTACATACATACATTCAATGATACATACGTTTTTTGCATTGTATGGTTTAATTTCCTTTGTAATTTTTTAATTTTTTCATTGACAATTCTTCCATGGAAATGAAGACACAAATCACACAGTCACATTAATACAATTGTATACACAGTATAACTTCTTTATGCGTGTACATACACGTACAGTTGTACACTGAATGATAATTGTATTAAATTGGTCCAATGCTCAGTACACATCCATGCATATGATCCACACACATGTACACATGTACAATATGTACATCAGAGCATTGTCAAGACAAGGTCTACCTATATGTAGGCCTTTTACAACTAAAACCATGGCACTAGATACCTTAAAGGGGACCACCAGGCAAAGAACAACACATTATTATATGTTTTGGTACCGTTTTGTGATATCAAATATATACCCAACATTTTGCAAAGGGTTGTGTAATTCATAAACAAAGCAATTAATTTCCACCACTTACGGAACCACTGCTATTTCCTGGTTCCATACGGGCCAATCATTTGCGAGTGCGTCAATGCTATTCACGCGCACGTTTGTAAACAATAGATTCCTGGGCGATTCGTTTGCTCTGCATACGTTGCAATTCACCGCACACATAGCAGTCTGCGTAATTCAGACCGCATGAACGCATGCTTTAGAATGGTAATGCGTTTCCAATTATATATTTTTTTCTGGAAACATATTTTTGTGAACTTTTTGATGGAATGGAATACTAAAGATGTTTCCTTTCTTTAATAAGAATATTATTTTTGGGTAGTGGTACCCTTTAAATAATTAATATCTTGATCTCAATTTAAGATCTATTCTTTGAATCCTGATCTCAAATGTTACAATCTTCTAGGGCTTTTGAAATATAGACGTACTGTACTGTACATAACTAGTCTAGAGACGAGATGCTGATTGTATTGAAGTGGCTCTTTTCTCTCAGTAACACCGTCATACGTACGTATGTATGCACACATTCTGTAGGACATTCAGTGCACTGTACTAAATAGTGTGCAGAGCTCTGTGTTGGATGTCAGCAACCAACCGCTATGCCTATCTTGATCTCAGTCTCATTTTCACTGAATAAGTTTTCAGGTTAGAGTCATAAGGGCCTTAAAGTATGTTTTTGGCTAAATTGAGTTAGTTACATCCAAGAGGGGTCAAAAGAGTGAATGAAATCTCACATATCTGACAAATCTCATATACGAAGCAAAATCCAACTTTTCCAAAAATAAAATTCTAATTGATGAAATGTAAATCACAAATTTACTAAGCCTGGGTCGGAACGGACGGAATACCGGAATCCGTCCGGTGTGTGCGTGTTCCGGTAATGTTTTCTCCATTCCGGTATTCCGATGAAAATCACGGAAAACCTCTTTTTCCTCAAAAATTCATATTTTGTAGTAGAAAACTAACAGAAGAAAACAAATGACAAAAAAGTACAAGAAAGACGATGTCGAATGCAACTTACAACGACAAGAAATCCGCTGCGTTTATATGAAAGCCGATCTAACGATCGACTAGGCTAGCTACCCCGGCGCGCCCCGCAGTCATGCAGCTGCTAGCGCTATCAGTCAGAGCTAGCTAGCTGCGCCGTACCATATATGTCATCAAACGTTTCTCAAACGTTGACATCCAGTCCGCCCTCTATCGATACTAATAATGCTCCGACACAGCCCGCCATATCACTTGTATACTTTGTGTGCAGGTTATGGGTCTATTTTCTTGCGCCGAGATCGATCCGCCGGGAATTGGGGAAATCCCCAGCGGATGGATCTCGCGTAGGAAAATAGACCCTATAGCCTGCACGCAAAGTATAAGTTAGTGTTGACTTATTCGTGTCGTTGTATTAGCTTCAGTTCATGCAGTTTCGAGCGAGTTAGAAAATGTTTGAGATATAATCAGCGCATTTTTGTTGTTGCTGTTTTTGCAGGTAATTGTTCTCGTATTTATTTTAAAAGCCATACAAACATGTAAGTAAAATAAGAGACATTTTCGTTCCTTTTCGGCACTTTTTAAGAGTGCAACTTGCTTGCAAAGTCAAGGCAGTTGAGTTGGCCTGTCTCGCAGCACGGGGCCTGCATGCCTGCGCTGCCGAAACCATGGCAGACCTTCTAGTGCGTGTTCGTTCCGTATCATTCATTGGCAGATTTTTTTTAATCGGAACACCGGATTCCGACCGGCACAACACCGGCGGATTCCGGAACAAAAAAATTCCGACATGACTCAGGCCTAAAATTTACTACAGCCTACACGGCACCCAAACTTTAACGTGATTAGTACAAAAAGGGTCTTAGCACCATCCTCTTTCTCAAACGACGAAGTCATGTTCTTGATTTGTGTTTGAGAATAAAATAAAATTCTAGGGCTCTATTCTGTAGACCAGTGCTCAAAATTAGCTTCAGCCCGCTGGCCCGGGGCCACTAAAAATTAGCTCCGGGCCGACAAATTTCATTGATCCTAAATTCTACTGGCCCATTGGGGCAACCAAATTTAGCAGAATTACTATGTTTTTCTTTGTTTGAGGCCACCAGATTTAGGTTTCGGGCCACTCAAACTCAAAGTTGAACAATCTTGTTTTTACTCGCCTGACTGGGCCACAAGGCAAAAAGATTAATTTCAAGCATTGCTGTAGACCACTAGTGACTTCAGTACATCATACTGATAATTTGCCAATTTCTGATGACATACAACTCATGTAAGTATAATTACGCTGTTTTAGATCAATTGATAGGATCCATGCAGTAGACATGCAGTGTCTCAAATGCCCATACCCGCTGAAACTAATTTTGCTTAAAATATTGATCTCTTATATGATGTATCTTTACTGAATTTATGTTCTTGAATCGTGATAGGGAATAAAATAGAACTCAAGGGCCTTGTGTTGTATAGACTACATTAGACGCTTATTGCGTTCAATGTGCTATTTATACAGTTAGACAGTCAAAACATTTATAGTATGGAGACATGTACATATGCATACATGTACACACGGAGCTCTAATAAGCTAGATTTATGCCCATGGCCACTGTATCCATGCATCTTATTTTCATTACAATATCATCTTTTAATATGTTCTTGAATTCTCATATGAGATGAGAATGAATCTAGAGGTTTATGCTGACATTGGCACATACATACACATGTACATGTACAGAGCTGTGTATTAGGATAGTTGACGACACCTTGCTTTATTTTCATCCCAATCTCGGATCTTCACTAAATAAATAATGTTTTCTTAAATCTTGACACAGGGCACAATTTATTCATGAGGCTAGCTACATGTTGTATGTTGAAGACTATCTATCTCAGTACAAAGTCATATGATCCCCACATATAACATGTACATGTACAGAGCTCAGTTGGATAGCAATGACCAATATAAAACCACTTTGCCTTATCTTCATCTCAATCTCATCTTCACTGAATAATACATGTCACTCAATCCTCGTTGTTGTTGTTGTTTTGTGTTTATTGGCATTCTTCATTTTAGTTCTCCATGCTAGTCTCAATTCCAGACACACACAATATTCCGAGAAATCACAAGCTAAGAGATTGTGTGATGGTGTATTAAAGTAGGGTAAATGTAAATGTTATTTTCAGGGGGCTACTTTTGCCGAGACATGATGGTCATGCATCATGAGATTGCCTCATTTCGCGTTGTAAACATGCCAATTTGGGCTTCTGTTGGTCAATTTGACATTTGAGAGCAAATATTTTTTTGAAGAACTCCCCTTATTCTATAGATCAAAAGTATACATTTTCTGAAAGGAAACTTCACAAGGAATCCAAATATGCACTCAGAAATAACACAAAGTTTACACTTAATTTGTTATAAAGTATTAACCAAAAGGTGACATTTTGTGTTCAGTTTTAGAGGTCATTATTTTATTATCAGGGGCTACTTTTGCCTACATGAGATTATTTAGTAATGTCGTACATAGAACTCTCTTTTTTTTTAAAGGGGACCACAAGGCAAAGAACAACACATAATTACATATTTTGGCACCGTTTTGTGATATCAAATAGATATTCAACATTTTGCATATAGGGTTGTGTAATTCTTTAACAATGCAATTAATTGCCACCACTTATGGAACCATTATTATTTCATGGTTCCGTACGCGCCAAACATTTGCGAGTGCGCCAATTCTATTCACGCGTACGTTTGGAAACAATAGAATCTTGGACGATTCATTTGCTATGGACAAAGGTACATGTACGTACATGTAGTCTTCGTACATGCAGACTCATGAACGCACGCTTTAGAATGATGATGCGTTTTCCAATTATATATTTTGTTCTGGTTTTCTGAACTTGTTGATGGAATGGTCTACTACAGATGTGACCTTTCATTTAAAAGAATATTATTTTGGGGTGGTGGTACCCTTCAATGTCAAATCATGGGGGCTATTTTATTATTCTGTTTATTTATTTATTTAATATTTTGTTGTTGAGGGGGGCATTTCAAGGGCTAAATCGCCTGAGCCCCCATGTATTTTTTCACTGGTGTAAAGGGCCTGCTCTTGAGCAGAATCACCACGAGAAGTCATGTTGTACATGTATGTATACACGTACATTGCCGGATGCTGCTGTTGACAGACTTTATGTCAGTACAGATTATAATTAACATGAAAAACACTGAAATAGGAATATGATAAATTTTCTAACTATGGGGGGGGGGGGGGGCACGTGCCCCCAATAATGTGAGGAAAACAATATAAAACATATAAAGGGTACCATTTTTTGCAAAAAAAAGAAATACATTTAAGGTGTGCCCCCAACCAGTCCAACCACACTATGCCACTGTAAGACAGTACACTCCATGCACTTTATGGTATGCTGTACGCTGTGACATTAATACATTGCAGATTGATATCTCAAATATGATTCACCCTATCATGTGGTACTAATTATAATACTATTCACATACTATTGACAACATTTTTGGATATTTTTTACATCAAAAATATAACCAGAAGTTTTTCACTTCATGACTTCTCAATCTGACATATATATATAAACTTTTGATACATGTACATGTACATGGCACAGTGGGTCATTCCATGTCAAATCACCCAATGGATTTCATCGTACCCCCTTCAAATTTGTTCATATTTGGTATGTATGATATTTCAACCTTTCAAAGCGCAAATATTTAAGTTTTATCCCAATCCGCCCAACGGTTTTGGCGCTATGGGCGATTCTTTGGGGGTAGTTTTGTCAAAAATGGGCGTGGGCACCGTTTTTCAAATCGCCATTGTCCGTTAACCGTTGGGTCAATTTATTTTTTAATGGTGTCATTGGACTGGAGATGTTATATGCGATCCATTTATGCCATTTGTTTTCATGCATGAGCGAGTTTGGATACGATAACCTTTGACCTTAGGCTTCAACCTTCCGTTTTACCTCGTGGATCAAATAATTTTGAGAATTTTTTTGGCTTAAATCTTGTCTTGATATAATATCTACAACATATGAAAGAATTGGAGATGTATTATTTCTTGTTTTTTCTACAGCCTTGTTTTAAGTTTGCAAATTTCATGTAAAATTGAATTATTTTAAACCTACACCCATGTCCAAGGATTCTATAGGGCTGTATTGTATGAAAAAGACCTTTTCAAAGTCAGGATTAGAGCCTATTCACACTCTAGCTCACCACTGTTAAATAGACCTGCTAATCCCCATACAATAGCAATCCAGACAAATGACATTCTAATGATACCACATGTTTCCAACCTGACAATGGCCCTGTTGCAGAAAGAGATAAATCAATTGTGAGTCAGATCAAATGTTCTAAATGGACAAATCTGATTGGTTGAAACGCAGAAAATGTCCATCTCTGCAACAGGGCCTAGGTGGAGATGTTTTCTTGAATAAAATCTTTCAAGTTCAAATTATTGCAAACTTGTACATCAATTATGAAAGCAAATATCTACAGGTATCCCTTTTCAATTAATTTAATGTTTCTATGCAACAGAAATTCATGCAATAGTAACATGATTTGCAATTGTAAACATTCAACCCTGATTATTTCCAACTAAACCAAACACAAAAACAATGCTGTTTGATATTCCACTCATTTTGATTTGTAATGGCACTTGTTTTTAAATGCATTAATTGCAATAAAAAACAGTGCAATTTGAAATTTCACAAACCATAAATAATGCATTAAGCAAATGTGATGATTCACAGAAATGGACAGGCATGCACAAGTTCTTGTGAATTTTGAAATTAGGTCATTTGTCTTTAATCTAAGCTCTTTCATAGCATGAAGAGATAAGTATCTCTGATTTTCACACATAGTGTACAAAACAACTGTAGAAATATTGTGGTAAGATCAAATCTTAAACAATCATTGGTTATAAAATTATGAGCAGTTGTCTAGAGGGTAGTTACTGTTGTGTTGGTATAGTTGGAAAGAATCAGGTTTGAATTTGTACAGATTGCAAATCATGTTAATATTGCATGAATTTATGATGCATAGAAACATTAAATTCATTGAAAAGGGATACCTGTAGATATTTGCTTTCATAATTGATGTACAAGTTTGCAATTTGAACTTGAACTTGAAAGATTTTATTCAAGAAAAGATCTCCACCTAGGCCCTGTTGCAGAGAGAGAAATTTTCTGCATTTCAACCAATCAGATGTGTGCATTTAGAACATTTGATCTGACTCACAATTGATTTACCTCTTTCTGCAACAGGGCCATTGTCAGGTTGGAAACATGTGGTATCATTAGAATGTCATTTGTCTGGATTGCTATTGTATGGGGATAAGCAGGTCTATTTAACAGTGGTGAGCCAGAGTGTGAATAGGCTCTAATCCTGACTTTGAAAAGGTCTTTTTCATACAATACACCCCTATAGAATTCTTGGACATGGGTGTAGGTCTAAAATAATTCAATTTTACATGAAATTTGCAAACTTAAAACAAGGCTGTAGAAAAAACAAGAAATAATACATCTCCAATTCTTTCATATGTTGTAGATATTATATCAAGCCAAGATTTAAGCCCCAAAAAATCTCAAGATTATTTGATCCACGAGGTGAAACGGAAGGTCGAAGCCTAGGGTCAAAGGTTATCGTATCCAAACTCGCTCATGCATGAAAACAAATGGCATAAATGGATTGCATATAACATCCCCAGTCCAATGACACCATTAAAAAATAAATTGACCCAACGGTTAACGGACAATGGCGATTTGAAAAACGGTGCCCACGCCCATTTTTGACAAAACTACCCCCGAAGAATCGACCATAGCGCCAAAACCGTTGGGCGGATTGGGCTAAAACTTAAATCTTTGCGCTTTAAAAGGTTGAAATATCATACATACCAAATATTAGCAAATTTGAAGGGGGTACGATGAAAATTTTCACTTTTTTTGGGTGATTTGACATGGAATGACCCCAGTATACTGTACAACTTGGTCGGATGATGCACATTATGTAACATGTTTATGATGCATATTGTACAGCATTGTTCAAACTTAGAATGTACATTTTTAATGTAGGCTGTATTGTAGGCCTGCAATACATTTTTAACCCATTGAATACTTTATAATGTTGGTACAACAGGCATTGCCTATACCTAACAAAATGAGAACCTGTCCTAAATGGGTTAATAACCCCTCTGCCTCTTGACATTTTATGAATTTCTTCGTACTGAAGATTTTTATCTTGATGATTCATATGTCATAGTATCAGTATTTCAGCATTTTTCATCTAGAAAATAGAACTAGAGATTCATATTTTATATTTTCCCTTTCTTTAAATACTTCCCAAAATCTGCTAGTTTAAAAGAAAACTTATAATTGCTGTTTTTAAATTTAATGACAATTTACTGCATCCAAAGCTAGACTTAGGGTGTCATTCAGTCTGTAATTTTGTATGAAGTACATTGTTAAAAATGTGTTATTGTGGAGCATGACTGGCATAGCCACGGGTACATTGGTGCATATATGGCCCCTGCCCCAATAAATTGTAGAAAATAAACACAGTAAAAATCAAAAGGACAAAGAAAATAATGTGCATACATGTACAATACATAAGATGTGCCCTCCTACACAAATTGCATACCCCTCCAACCTACATGTATGTACAATACATAAGCCCAAGCTATAGATACATGTACATGTACATGAATGTAGAAAATTGTGATATTATTATTTTCCAAGATATGAACCTGCATATTTGCTTAACTACTGTAGGACATTGATCTCCAGATCCGCAACATTGTGATGGAGTTTGTTAAAATAAATTATTAGAACGCCCACTTCTCTGATCATTTTTTTCTCATTTGATCTTATCCTTGTGAAACAGTCTTGAACCTGACCCTGATAGATCTTGCGGCTGTAGGTGACCAGCTGCTGGACATTTAGTTCCAGATGCGCAAAATGGTGATGGAGTTTGTTCTCAAAATTATCAGAACGCCCCCAATGTGATTCCTTTTCTTATTGTATCCTTTCTTCTCAGTCCTGAACCTGACGCTAATAGATCTGTAATATGAATGACCAAGGTTCCTGTAGGTGACCAGCTCCCGGACATTGAGACCCACATTTGTAACATTGATGATGGGCTTTGTGACAAATGAATCTCTTTTGATTATTTTATTTCAATCCCTCTTTTATTGCGTGATTTCTTTTGATACAGTCCTGAACCTGACTCTGATAGATCTACCCGGAATGACCAAGGTTGCCGTAGGTGACCAGCCGGTGGACATTGAGCTCCAAATCCGCAACATGGTGATGGAGTTTGTGACCAACGAGAACACTCTGATCCTTGCGGTGACTCCAGCCAACCAGGACTTGGCCAATTCAGATGCTCTGAAAGTCGCCAAGGAAGTTGACCCTAAAGGTATGCTTTTAATGAATTTTATGGATGATTTTTAAGTCAATCTGAATAAATGATTTTAAAAAAACGATAATTGAAACAGGAGTATGAAAGTTGAATGGTATCAAAGTTATCAAAAGTACTTTATTACCAATTTGTATGTATGTCCTTTGTATTCAATTTGTTTTCCCATTGATGATACATTGATGCGAGACAAACGAATATCACTAGCGATATTATTTTCGATGATACATGTTGTTGGTCTAAAAAATAGTTTATTATCTTGATTACAGACGTTCTTGCATATAATATAATTGTATTTACTCTTCAAACACTTCTAACATGCCAATGATGCCATCAGTCTATAACATTATCCCGAGGAACAGTTATGAAAAGTTCTAGAAAATGGACCTTCTGCAAACAGACATAATTACCAGAATTGTCTTTATATCCTGGTTATCAAAATTGTCCACCTTTCAGCATGATTTCAATTCGCTATTGTACTACAGGTACATATTGTATACAATTTGTGTGCAATGGGGAAAAAACAACAATTTATTACCTCAAAATTATTTACCCCCCCCCCCCCCCCCCCATATTCCGATTTGAAATTAAATTTGTGACATATATTTTTCTCTACAGGTGTGCGTACAATAGGAGTGATCACAAAGCTGGACTTGATGGACGATGGAACAGATGCCAAAACCATTCTGGAGAATAAACTGCTGCCTCTACGCAGAGGTAAGATGTTCAAAGAATAACGATATTTCAAATATAATGGCTGCAATGGTGGACGTGGTGTGGCAAGATTGGTAGAGCTTTGCTTTCTGATCGTGAGATCCGAGTTCGTACCCTGTGTATGCCCACTACATTTGTCAATTCAGCAAGACAATTAATCCACAATTGCTGCTCTCTACCCAGGTGTATAAATGGGTACCATGGTCGGGTGTCAATTAGCCTTTGCGCCCTCATCAATGGCAGCACGGCTAGTATGCTCCCCGGAGAGTTGAGAAAGTATGCAATATCATTGTGTGGGTTTGAAATGTACCTGATGACCATGGGTAATGATAATAATCATGCGCCTCGGAACCAGGTTTATACCTAGATAGATGGTACTTTGTAAATGCTTGATATTATTAATAAAAAGCTGCATCACATCGTTGATCCCTTGAGTTTGTGTCGGTTTGTGATCAGCCTTAGCTTTGAAAAGAATGTGTTGGACAGACAGCCATCACAAGAGTTTTCTAGCTCAGTTGGCAGAGCACCAGTCTAGCTATACAGAGGTCTAGGGTTTGATTCCTGGAGAAGCCCAATTTTCTTTGCTCATATGATAATGATAGGTTAAAGTAAAGCTCTTATAGTTGATCATCATCCTTCATCGCATTACAAAGAGATAATTGCTTTACTGATGGGCATTTTACACTCCTTTGCTGTTGTAAACTGTATATATGGTCAAACCTGTCTTAGCTGTCACCTATCTAAAGGAGCCAACCTGCCTATAGTGGCCACCAAAAGTGACCCCCTTTGATAAAAACACCATTATGGAACCTGTCCACTTAGGCCAGTTTTCTTATTTCCCTTGGATGGTAAGTCTACCCAGGTTTGATTGTACTTCAAAAAGGGAGAATAACTATCAGAACATACAGTATAACAACAAATAATTTTATTTCAGTATTAAGAAAAGTGCACGAATGTCATTATTTATGTATTCCTATTCAAACCAATGATGCGACTTTTCTGTAATCACCAATGAAATTGCTGATGCCTAAAATTGTGTCCCTTCTTTCAGGTTATGTGGGCGTGGTTAACAGGAGCCAGCGTGACATTGAGGGCAAGAAGGACATAAAGGCTGCCATGGCAGCCGAGCGCAAATTCTTCCTCAGCCACCAGGGATACAGGCACTTAGCAGACAAGATGGGCACGCCCTTCCTACAGAAAGTCCTCAATCAGGTAAAGAAGAGCCCATTTTTATTTGATCTGGGGGTGTTGCATAAAATGCAACAATCAAACGCAACTTTGCAATCTAAAGCAATAGTTTTATATTGTCTAAATTCTTTTTAGAAATTCAAACAGTAACAAAAATTGAAAATGGTGCCTTAATCCTGATTTGACAGCAATTGACCAATCACATCGGAGACACCCTGCCACAGCAGCTGCGCAACAAGCTGCAGGCTCAGGACGGTTATTTCTATGAAATCCTTTTACACCTTGCATTGATTCTCGCTTGATTCTGCTTTTGAAATTCAAATTTTCCTTTGATCCTAATTTGACAGCAATTGACCAATCACATCAGAGACACCCTGCCCCAACTGCGCAACAAGCTCCAGGCCCAGGAGCTGTCAATGGAGAAGGAGGTGGGAGAGTTCAAGAACTTCCAGGCGGACGACCCCACCAGGAAAACTAAAGCCATGCTACAGTAAGTACACTACAGTCAAAACATGCTCAAAAGACCACTTGTCACTCTAGATAAAGAGCACCTGGGCAATTCCACAGTAACGGAAGGACATTCAGACATTATTTCTCGTCATTAAATCAAATAATTACAGGATTCTGCTTTTGATTCATCATTGTTTATGACATTTCTGTGATCCTTGATGGGACGAACACCTACATGTATGTTTAATTTTTAAAAAAACTTCTGACCATGTTACATTGGACACTAATGAACGACGGAACGACAGCAAAAATTGACATGGATTTTCAAGTTCATTTTTATGACCCAATCTCTGTGAATTTGATTCATTAAAATATACTTTAGGGCACTCAAAAGACCAACATTTTCATCTGAAATAAATACTGTGATATTCAATCATCCAATTTGGTACCTTAAAAAAGAAAAATACCACCAAAGATTGAAAAAATGAAGAATATCTGGAAATAAGCACAGGAAAGTCCCATGTGTGGAGTTTCATGTACAGTTTCTTTTTCTCCTATAAGGAGACACCCGACAATTAAATGATCATGATTTATGAAAAAATAATCCATACAAATAAATAACATTTGAAATAAAGCAAATTTAATGTTTTCATTTCATGTCCACTTTCCGGTGGAACTGCCCACCTGTCAATAAGGGTGTCAGATGGAGCCTGCATTGGAAGCTTAGTTGAACTTAAAGCATGTTTCATAGTTACTTTTGTAATCAACTTTCATATTGCAAATGATGTTTTGTGTGCGTAATTCAGGATGGTGCAGCATTTTGACGTCAACTTTGAGAAGAGGATCGAGGGTTCAGGAGATGAGATCAACGTGAACGAGCTGTCGGGAGGAGTGCGCATCAACCACATCTTTCATGAGCTGTCCCCCCATTTATATATATTTCTTTTAAAATTTAGTTTTTAAAGACTTTGTTTAGGTAATATTTATGTTCATGCTTCTGAACTACAAATTTTCTTGTGTATTGCAGGATGGTGCAGCACTTTGGCGTCAACTTTGAGAAAAGGATTGAGGGTTCGGGAGATGAGATCAACGTGAACGAGCTGTCGGGAGGAGCGCGCATCAACCGCATCTTTCACGAGCGGTTCCCCTACGAGGTGATCAAGATGGAGTACGATGAGAAGGAGCTGAGGAAAGAGATCAGTTATGCAATCAAGAACATCCATGGTGTCAGGTGAGGAAAGAGATCAGTTATGCAATCAAGAACATCCATGGTGTCAGGTGAGGAAAGAGATCAGTTATGCAATCAAGAACATCCATGGTGTCAGGTGAGGAAAGAGATCAGTTATGCAATCAAGAACATCCATGGTGTCAGGTGAGTGAAGAGATTAGTTATGCAATCAAGAACATCCATGGTGTCAGGTGAGGAAAGAGATCAGTTATGCAATCAAGAACATCCATGGTGTCAGGTGAGGAAAGAGATCAGTTATGCAATCAAGAACATCCATGGTGTCAGGTGAGTGAAGAGATTAGTTATGCAATCAAGAACATCCATGGTGTCAGGTGAGGAAAGAGATCAGTTATGCAATCAAGAACATCCATGGTGTCAGGTGAGGAAAGAGATTAGTTAAGAACATCCATGGTGTCAGGTGAGGAGAGAGATTAGTTAAGAACATCCATGGTGTCAGGTGAGGAAAGAGGTCAGTTATGCAATCAAGAACATCCATGGTGTCAGGTGAGGAAAGAGATTAGTTAAGAACATCCATGGTGTCGGGTGAGGAGAGAGATTAGTTAAGAACATCCATGGTGTCAGGTGAGGAAAGAGGTCAGTTATGCAATCAAGAACATCCATGGTGTCAGGTGAGGAAAGAGATTAGTTAAGAACATCCATGGTGTCAGGTGAGGAGAGAGATTAGTTAAGAACATCCATGGTGTCAGGTGAGGAAAGAGGTCAGTTATGCAATCAAGAACATCCATGGTGTCAGGTGAGGAAAGAGATCAGTTATGCAATCAAGAACATCCATGGTGTCAGGTGAGTGAAGAGATTAGTTATATCAAGAACATCCATGGTGTCAGGTGAGGAAAGAGATCAGTTATGCAATCAAGAACATCCATGGTGTCAGGTGAGGAAAGAGATCAGTTATGCAATCAAGAACATCCATGGTGTCAGGTGAGTGAAGAGATTAGTTATATCAAAAACATCCATGGTGTCAGGTGAGGAAAGAGATCAGTTATGCAATCAAGAACATCCATGGTGTCAGGTGAGTGAAGAGATTAGTTATGCAATCAAGAACATCCATGGTGTCAGGTGAGTGAAGAGATTAGTTATGCAATCAAGAACATCCATGGTGTCAGGTGAGGAAAGAGATCAGTTATGCAATCAAGAACATCCATGGTGTTAGGTGAGGAAAGAGATCAGTTATGCAATCAAGAACATCCATGGTGTCAGGTGAGGAAAGAGATCAGTTATGCAATCAAGAACATCCATGGTGTTAGGTGAGGAAAGAGATCAGTTATGCAATCAAGAGCATCCATGGTGTCAGGTGAGGAAAGAGATCAGTTATGCAATCAAGAACATCCATGGTGTCCGGTGAGGAAAGAGATCAGTTATGCAATCAAGAACATCCATGGTGTCAGGTGAGGAAAGAGATCAGTTATGCAATCAAGAACATCCATGGTGTCCGGTGAGGAAAGAGATCAGTTATGCAATCAAGAACATCCATGGTGTCAGGTGAGAAAAGAGATCAGTTATGCAATCAAGAACATCCATGGTGTCAGGTGAGGAAAGAGATCAGTTATGCAATCAAGAACATCCATGGTGTCAGGTGAGTGAAGAGATTAGTTATGCAATCAAGAACATCCATGGTGTCAGGTGAGGAAAGAGATGAGTTATGCAATCAAGAACATCCATGGTGTCAGGTGAGGAAAGAGATTAGTTAAGAACATCCATGGTGTCAGGTGAGTAAAGATAGCTCTTGGCGGAATACTGTAGGTAACGATGAAGTTTTAAAAATTGTAAGTCCTTCCCTTGCCAATTTGGCACATAAGGCTGTCCCTTTCTTTGATTCTGTAACCCTAAGCCACCCACCTACTATAAAATGCCAAGCACCTTGCTAGAAGGCAGAAGGTACCATTTAGAAATTCTTTGGACTTTTGTCTTTAGCTTTTGAGGCTAAGGAGGCTAAGTCTCCAAGGAGCAGATTAAACTTTCGAAGGAGCCGTCCATCAAATAGTAATATCTGTAAAAGAATAATATTACGTTGGGTTACTGTATTATATTATCATATTATTTTACTGTTTCTAATTTCTTGATCACAGAGTGGGTCTGTTCACACCAGACATGGCTTTTGAGGCGATCACCAAGAAACAGATCAACCGTCTGAAGGAGCCGTCCATCAAGTGTGTAGACATGGTGGTCAATGAACTCAACAACGTCGTCAGACACTCGGGAGTAGGGGTAAGTCATAACTTTTTATTAAAAAAAATTTTTTTTGTATACATTTGTGACCTGAAACAACAGTTAAGTTGCATTATATAATTTGTTTATTTGGGTTTTTCTGAATTTTCCCAAATCTTAGCTTACTGGGAATATATAACTTGTTATATTTTGATAATAAGAAAAAGGGTCATGTGTTCAGCAAAGATATAGACAGTGCATTGACAAAATTAACACTCGAGCCAAGTTCAAAACCTACAGATGCCCTCACATTTGTGTTCTTCAGCAAGGCATTTATTTAATACACATTGCTGCTCTCTACCCAGGAGTATAAATGGGTGCTTAGTCACGTGTTATTGGCATGTAGCGCTATGGCTAGTATGCTCCCCAGGGTGTTGAGATGGTGCACAATATAATTGTGCTGGTTTGAATTGTACCTATTGATTAATGGTAATAAGAAGACTAAAGCACTTAGAAACCCTGTATTATCTGCTATATTAATGCTGTTTATATTTATTATTATTTATATTATTATTATTATTATTATTATTATTATTATTATTATCATCATTATTATCATTAATAATAATGAACATTTATATAGCTCAGCTACTATAAATATATACTCTACTGCGCTTAACATTATTATTATTACCCATGTTCATCGGGTACATAATTATTAGTATTATTATTATTAATATAAATATTATTAATGTTTTGATTATTATTGTTATAATTATTATTATAAAATTGTTTGTTTTCGGATGGCTAGGTATCCATGGTTATGTGAGGAGACAGAGCGCATCGTCTGTTCACATATTATTATTATCATTATTATTATTATTATTATTATTATTATTATTATTATTATTATAATTGTTATCATTATCATTATTGTATAAAAAATGTTTGTTTGTAGATGGCTTGATATCCACTGTTACGTGAGGAGACAGCGCATCGTCTGTTCACATATCATTATTATTGTTATCATCATAACAATAAAACTTTGTTTTTAGATGGCGCGGTATCCACGGTTACGTGAGGAGACAGAGCGCATCGTCTGTTCACATATTCGTGAGCGTGAGCAGAAGACCAAAGACCAGGTTCTCATGCTGATCGAAATCCAGCTCGCCTACATGAACACCAACCACGACGACTTCATCGGATTCGCAAAGTCAGTATCTACTTCCAATTTTATCCTTCTCATATATAATAATTAGTCAGTATTTACTGCCATGTTCTGTTTTTAGATGTGAGGAGGGGGTGTGGGGGGGGGGGGGGGAAGGGGGAATCGGAATCGAGCTCGTTTACATGAACACCAACCACGACGACTTCATCGGATTTGCAAAGTCAGTATAATTTACTTATATTTTATGATTATCATGTAGATTTATTATATTTATAGGGGGAAGAAATCCTTTTTTATTGGTATTGCTAAAGCAATGCTTACTACATTTTGAAGTTTAATTCAGTTTGGAAGTCGGGATGTGTATAATTGTATTATTTAGCTATTAGAAGCTGTACAGTTCTTTAAATCCAGCTCGCTTACATGAACACCAACCATGACGACTTCATTGGATTCGCAAAGTTGGTATTCACTTCCATTTTATGATTGTGTTTTCATTGGTTGGGGGAGGGGGGGGGGGGGAGGTTTTTTATAATTCGCCATTCTATAAAATAAATTAAATGGTTAGCTTTTTCCCCAAAAATCTTTCAAATTTTCCTAAAATCAAAATTGTGCAGGAATTTGTTAGGTCCAATGATTGCTCGGATAATATTCTTCATGTAGAAAAATTACCATTCAACATAATTATGAAAACTTTGTACAAACAATGTACTTTGGTTGATAATCTTTTACACTCAATAAATAAAATTTGAGAATTATTTGATGGGCAAGGTTTCGATCGTAGCAGAATCTTCATTAGGGGCTAAAATGATTCGGCTTAGCAGTTATAACCAGGAAATCGAAATGGAGACTATGCATGTCTTAATATGGTCTTAAATGCATGCCACAAGAACCATTCAAATAATTATTACTCGACTATTTTAAGTAGTGACGGTAAACCCAGGTGCTATTTGTTTCCTTTCAGTTTCAGTGAGTGAAAATCTTTACCAAAAAAAATTAATGAAATATGTACTGTCCAATTTATTAAATAAATGATTGTTACCCCCCCCCCCCCCCCATTTGACATTAATTACACCCCATTTTGTCATTTTTTTGGCTACGCCACTTCTGCCTCCTTTCTTGCCCATATTAGGACATGTTTTTATGTGTGATACATTTTTATGAACATGCATTGTACCTTGTGCCCAATAAAATCATCATTTTATTTCAGTTGTTCAAGGAGTTATTTTATTTCTTGATGCAAGTTGAATACGATGCCTATGGAAAGCCATCAATTCCCATGGCCTTTATACATGGTAAATGTGGCTTCTGTCCTAAATAGAGAACATGGTTCTGAATATAATTCCAATGAATTTGTCTATCAATTTGAGACAAAAGTGAAAGCAAAACATTTGTTCAGACTATCCCATTCATTTTCATATTTAGTGCAACAGCATTATCTTTAATTTAGACTAAAGTGAAAGCCAACTCTTTAGATGGACGTCTCATTTCTCATGGTGTCCATATTAGAACATTTCATGTATGCGACGCATATTCAAAGAAATCATTTAATTTTTGTATATCAGTGATTTTGAATATTTCTTGATTAGATTCAGATTTAGTTGATAGAACCGTACATGTATTTTGACATGACTTCCAATCAAATTGTCCTAGCAATTTTAAAGTGATTCATTGACAAAAAGTGATATTGATGATTTCAACACTCACCAGTTTGAACAATTTATTAAGCCCATTTCATTTTTATATTACCATAAGCCAAACAACAAGGTACACAAGAGAAATGCTCCAAGAGTTTCCAGTTGAAATTGCAAAGTTAATGGATCACTTTATTAACTACAAAAGTGACAGCAAGCATTTAATACATTCTCATTTCATATCCATATTAGAACAAGTTTTATGTGTGTCCATCCAACCTCCATGACTCATAATATTTATTGGAATAGTATTTCTAGTTATGAAATTCAGGTTTATTAAAACTCAATGAATCATTAAAACTCAATGAAATATTCAGGATTATTAAAACGCAAATTACAGTACATCCAACTTTGAAGTACTGTAATTTCAATTAATGTGTCCGATAGATCAATTAAGATGGACGTGAGAGCAAATTTTGGCTTGTTCTTTTCCATGATTCAGCTATCAAAATAGGCACCTGTCCATATGACATCACATTGTTAATTCATTCAGAAATAACCAGAATAGATTCAATGCATGTTGGTCATGCATGCACATCATGCATATAAACACATTATTATTGAACTATATAAAATGTAACTAACACTGTATTTTTTCATATTATATTTATTTGTACATGTGGTTTGTCTGTGGGTCAATGGGTCAGGTTAAATATGGGATTAAAGAAGCACATTATTTATTGTTCGCACTGAAAACACGATGACAGTGTTGGGAATATAGAGTGGTAAAAAGTCTAGAGAGCTCTATGAACACAATTATTTAAAACACTACCATTTGGCCAATATTTGGGCATGATGCATACAACTCTCACAAACATGTACTCCAACAAAATTGTACAATATTTTGACAAAACCATTTTATTTTCAGACAGATATCAGTCAAATTTACAGAATTTATCTGGTATTATGAATTTCAAATTAACCTTGAATGTAAAACAGGTGTTAATTTTTTTAATTTTGTATTATGGCTTCATTTTTTAATACTGCATGGACTTATTTTTTGTCAAATTATACCTCCCTCATCATCATCTATTAAATCATACTAAATGTTGTGGTGTATACAAAGTATACATGTAGCAAGGGACTTAATGCGTTTGTGTTTAAAGTTAGATTGCAGGTTCTCTTCATTTCAAAAGGAGAAAACAAAATATTGCTTTAGTACTGTTTCCAAACCAATTTGTATAGAATCTTGACTTTAAAAAGGGATTATTAATATATTAGTTGATCGTCATATTGTGTCAAAAAGGATTGTATTTATCAACTGTAAGGTGTTATTCATGTGTTCATGCAAATAATTTTCATCAGTCCGACTAAAATGATGGCCCATTCCCAGCCAAGCATTCTATGAATCCATGCATCTTTAACATCTAAAAGATATCCTCATCTTCATATATATGTACATGTAACATAAGTGAGAGTTATTTCTCGTCTTTGTATCTTTGTTTGTGGAAGCATTCATAGCATTGTTCCATTTGATGACGTCCACATTTGCAACATTGTGTTTACATATGTATGTTTTTTCGATGTTCCATCCCATTCTTACATTGCGTTCTGAAATTAGTGCACAGAAAACCTCTGACGGCCAACAGAAAAAGAAGCTAGGCAACCAGGTAACAAGAAATTGAAATTTGAGTTCTTAGAGAAAAAAACGTAATGTGGCGTGGTGGTGTGTTGTAGTGATCACAGGTCATCTGGTAGCTGTGCTTACGTTCTGTTTAATCATCTCGACTCTAACAAGTTTGCATCGCTCTGTAACTATCATCCCCCATTATTACTTTTGTCGCTTCTTTTGTTTCAGTTATTGGACAATAATTTTATACTAAAATCAACTGTCTTTATTAATGTTTGTTTAATATTATTCTTTCGTTTTGTCCCGTTGCCTAGTCCAAAAGGAGTGCTCATATATCTACTCTCCAAACTTGCCAAAATTCCTATGTTTCGCCACCCACCTGTTAAGGTGGTATGTTTGTTTGTTTTGTTTTGTTATTGTTTGGTTTGCCTGCCTACGCTAGTCACGCCCCCCCCCCCCCCCCCCCCTAGTATTTCAGCGGCAAGCAATATCAATTAGAATGACCTTTATGCAAAAAGTAGCGACGGGATGCAAAGAACAGAAATTAAACGGTATCTGATCTATAAAGATGGTTTGGATTGTTAAGTTCAAACAAATGCACGGCGCTATCTTGCGCATGCCTTACGCACGGTGCGTAGTCCACTGGCTCAGTTCAAAAGGCTACCCCACGGTTTCGCCTTTTGTGCGCACTACATAGCACTGAGCCAGTGTGTACTTAGCACCGTGCGCAGGGCATTCGCGAGATGGTGCCACACATCTGATTATAATACAAATCCGAACCACTTTTGTGATCAGACACCATTTTTTTTTGCACTTTTCGGACCCTCTCTGGTACTACTCTTAGTATGAAGTCACTGTAATCATAATCGTATTGCATATTATGCAAGAGGGGACAGTTATCATGCTGTAGCATATTCACATTTAATTCACTGGCCATGCATACACCATCTAACATCACGTTTAGCGTAACCAACTGCACACAATCACGGATCATCTAACGTTCACTCGCCTTTTTCTATTCATTTCACTTCACACTGCTACAATATCCTTTTCTAGGCCTTTGGTTGGACGATCTCTTTTGCATCTCTTTTACAAATTGTATTTTTTTTTCAATTTTGAAAGGGATTTTGAATATATTTTTGGTAGTAAATTCACTCCTTTTGGGCAAGCAATGTTATCACTTTTTCCCCCCTCCTCTTTCACCAACACATGTAATATATGTTAACATTCTTCCTAAGTTCACCCCTACGTGTAGCCAACACTACACTGGGTAGTATTCAATATACAGCCCCACCTGTAGTCTTTGCTGTATAGTACTTATGTGCTGCTACAGCCCCACCTATAGTAATTGCTGTATAGTGCCCTGGTGGTATTATAGTCCCACATATAGTGTTTGCTGTGCCCTGTCTAATGTCTGGTGCCTATATCCCCTGCATGTTATTTCCAGCGCTGCTAAAATGAAGCGGAGTGGCCGTGAGCAGCAAAAAAAGGTCTCCAACCAGGTACTTACTGCAATAAACTTTTTGCTTTGTCAACAATTAAAACAAATCAGAATGCCCTATGTATTTAATACTACATGCAGGGCTCCACACTTACCTTTTTTGTCAGTGGCCCGGTCAGGCCAGTGAAATAATTTCTTCCCCCTTTTCTGGTGGCTCAAAAGAAAAATTGACTGGCCCGAAAATTGTATTTCAGGAGTAAACTTTTTACTATTCAAAATATCACTCTTCCCTGATCAAACCTGTGATTATAGATGAAGCATAACATGGAAGAAAACAAGATTTTTCTCATTTTGTCAAAGTCGGGTTGAAAATCTGCTTGCCCGATTGGGCCACCAAAATATGACTTTTATACGTTTTTGCTGGTCCGAAGTGCAATTTCTCAAGTGTCGAGCCCTGCTACATTTATGCTAGCAATAATAACCATATTAGTCATCATTTTAACATTCATAAATATTATAGCCCCTACAGTCTTACAGAAATGTAAGTGCGTCGCAAGCTAGCTGCTAGCTAGCGACAAGCTTAATATGCGATCTCTGGTGAAATTGTGAGCGTGCAGCAGATTTTATGTGTGTCATTAGCATGCAATTAGCGTGCAGATATATTTCGCTACCTAAATTTCAGCAGAGATAGCCTATTAAGCTTGCTGCTAGCTAGCCGCAAGCTAGCCGAGAGCTAGCCGCAAGCTAGCCGCTGGCTTGCGACACACTTAGATTTCTGTAGGGGAGTAGTAAATCAGATATGATAGTTGCTATAAGCTGCTCCCCCATTTTGATTGAGATAAGCATGCTTGATACTCCAGAGAAAAGATATGTGCTTGCCTCCCCCCTTTCTATTCCCACCCTATTCTGGTATATGTGTACATTGTAGTATACAAATATTGTCTTAGAATTTGTGTGACCTAAACAAATCTATGTTTGTTAATTACATATTCTCTGGGATTCAAATGTAATGCATTATTCCCCGGCAAAAGAATGGACAAAAATATATTTAAAAATGAATTAAACAAATAATGATGTGAGATCATTCTGATGCAAGTCATTTCTTTGGAGTACTATTTTAGCATGAAGAGATGCATGGATTGTATGATGCATGCTCTTATAAATACAGCCCTGTGCTAGTGGCCCGGTTGGGCCAGCAAACTATAAATTCTCTTTTAATGCTTTATGGCCCGAAGCAAACGTTATTTAAATTAGTTAAATTTAATTTGTAACCTGTGTACAATTCAAATCTTACTCCCTTTATCAATGGAAACTGCAATTATCGACGCTCAATGGTTTTCTCATGTTATCATTGTCAGAATCATCTGCAGTTGGTATAAGCAACCATCTTGATGCTCAAGTAAAGTTGAGCTTATCAGAGTATTATATCCAGATCCAGATCCAGTTTGAAAATGTAGTGGCATAAATTGGCAACCAACATGTTTTTTGTGACATTTTATTGGCTTAACATCAAATTTGATTGGCCCTGAGGGGCCATTGAGCAAGTGCTAGTGGTGAGCTCTGTCTCATATCTTCATCATTGTGCTAAATATGGAAAGGGCTCAATTTATTTCATACAGAAGCAAAACTAAATAAAAATAAAACAAAGTTTAATAGATCATTCTATTTTTGTTAAATTTAATTTGTTTTGCAATGAGCAAATCGGAAGCCTATTCACAGGGGGTTTTTTTAGAAGAAAAAAGATAAATAAATGATATATTTTTAAAATTAAACTTTGTATAATGAGCAAAAGAGAAGCCAATCCACAGGTTAGGATGAGAATCATATACTTGTGTAGAGGCACTGCTTTCTCTTTCTGTTTGAGCTTGAGTCATGTGGATCCATATAGGGGAATTAATAGCATGTTTCACTTTCTGAAGACATACACCTAATGTTTAGTTATAAAATCGCAATTTGCAAACAGAATAATCAAAATTGTGAATTCATCATCAAATAAAGATTGATACTACAATATTGCTATTAAAGATTACCGCTAAAATGGACTAACTTCAAACATTATTTTAACCTTTTGGTTTTGTGTTTGCTTTTTCCCTTTATTCTGACTAGATTATATAGGCAACGTTCAAAATTGGCACTGACCCACCGAAATACAGCTTCGGGCCACCAAATTTCATTGATGCTTTATCTCACTGGCCCAAAGGGGCTGCCAAATAGAACAGACATTTTAATAATTGTCTTTGTCTGGGGCCACCAGATTTAGGTTTCGGTTCCCTAGAATCTGACAAATTTGTTTTTTACTTGCCCAGCTAGGCACCAAGAGAAAAAGAAGTTAATTTCCAGCATTGCTATAAGGCTTTGAAAATCAGGAGGCTTACCAAAAACTAAATTGATCATAATTGTAGGAACAAACAAAATTAAGAAAACATGTATCCTTTTGTTTCTTTCCTTGCTGTATGATTAATTTCTTTTCTATTTCCATGTCTTCATATATGTTGAAATTAATTTCCTTTTAATGATGCTTCATGAAAGCATAGTATAAATTTAGACAAACAAAATAGAGAATTAAATAGTTGATGAACGCATGCACCCATCTTTGAGTTATTTGTTTTTAAATGATTTTATTTTAATGTTGCCAATGCACTTACAAATTACATTCTTGTTTGCAACTAACTTCAAACAATGCAAGTTGTGTATATTTATTAAATGGTGATCTGTATTTAACAAAACCTCTTAATTCTAGTGAATGCATCTTTCCATTGTGCGTCTAATACAGAAGATATGTAGTAGTGTAAATTTACATTATGAAAGTGACTATTGTTTAATATACAATATGATACATCATTATTTTGTTGGAATACGAATGTGAAATAATTATAAGCTAGTCACAGAAATACTAACCATTTCCCAGTATTTTTATAAAACTATATTAATCTGAAGAAAAAAAAACACTGCCTGAAAATGTATTAGATATAAAATTTTGAGCAGTTTGAAAAGTTTAAAACGGGCAAATATTGTATGATACATTTTAGGCAGCTTCTTGACTTCTTGACATTTTAAAAAGCAAGAAAATAGAAGGAGAAGAAAAAAATGCTGATGATAAAAAACTAAAACAAATAACTGATGTTAAGAAATATTAAGGCTGGCTTATAAACAATTTTTAGGATTAAGAATACATGATCATTACAGAGCCCTTTACACATATTTGTATTTATATTAAGTATGAGATGTATAAATCAAACATCATTTGGCTAATGAATGCCCTTTAGAAAAATGCCAGTGTCTTTCTGATGTTTCTTTGCTTGTCCCCTTCTTCTAGGTGATCAGAAAGGGATGGATGAACCTGCACAACATCAGCTTCATGAAGGGTGGATCCAAGGACTACTGGTTTGTGCTCACCGCAGAGTCCCTGGCATGGTTCAAGGACGACGAGGTAGATATTTTTTCCTATCGTTGACTTTGTCTATAAACTAGGTGAACCTATAATGTACAGTATCAGATCCTTTTGATTGGGTATACTACGTATAGTAATGCATCGTGATGGTTGATTTACTTGTTACAACTGCTCTCGTATTAAAGGGTACCACCACCCAAAAATAATATTCTTATTATAGAAAGATACCATCTTTAGTATTCCATTCCTTCAACAAGTTCACAAAAATATGTTTTCAGAAAAAATATATAATTGGAAAAAGGCATCACCATTCTCAACCATGCGTTCATGCGGTCTGAATTGCGTAGACTATATGCGTGCAGAGCCAGAGCGCACTGTGCAGAGCGAATGAATCATCCGGGTATCTATTGACGTACGCGTGAAAGCATTGGCGCACTCGCAAATGCTTGGCCCGTATGGAACCAGGAAATAGCAGTGGTTCCGTAAGTGGTGGAAATTAATTGCTTTGTTAATGAATTACACAACCCTTTGCAAAGTGTTGGGTATCTATTTGATATCACAAAACGGTACCAAAACATATAATAATGTGTTGTCCTTTGCCTGGTGGTCCCCTTTAAGAGATTGAAAGAAAAAGTTATGACAACTGAGAGCAGAACCCTAGGGATTAAATCAAAACAATTTACTTAAAGAAATGAGTTTCGGAAAATAAAAGCAAATGTGAGCGTGAGAAATTCAGATTAATTGAGGAAATATATATAGCTCTTAGGATCGTACATTTATTGAGGTTTGAAGTGTAATTAATTAATTATAGTATCACTTTATAGGATGGAAATATTTTGGTTAAGCCTAAGATGAGAACAGAGCATGGAAAAACAATCTTGTTTCAGGGATCAGATATTTGGAATATTATGCCTTTATTGAGGTTTGAAGTGTAATTAATTACCTCAATAAAAATATAATTCTGTTCAAAGTTGAAACAATCCTGGTGGTCCCCTTTAACTCATTTGTATGTGAAGCTGCAAGGATACAGTGGTCCTAGCAGAGTGTGGAAATTAAAAAAAATAAAACAATAAATAAAATCTAATGGGTTATGAGTGATCCACAAAAGCCTGCCAAATTAAGCATATACCACTGTATTTTATTTCTGTTCATGATAAATGTCTACTTTTGAGAATTTAGTTTTGTAGATCTATAACAAAATTATTTATTTGGCTTGAAATCTTTGGAATAACCTCTCATAGAAATAACAAATTACTGCATTCCACTATTTTTTTAAATGGCGTGATTAATCCTATGACGGGAGTAATAATAGTGTAAAGTGTAGTGTAGAGATTATATTCTTTCATGATAGCATTAGGTAATTCTATCGCTAGCTGAATACCTCTCCTGGAGGGCTGAGGAGCGGTAGTGATTTTTGAGCACTCAAGCCTGCATCCAGTAGATTTTTATCAGGGTTGGCACTTCTTATTTCTAGCCCCTGGGCGCTGATGTCTCAGCAGAGGATTATCAGAGAGTAGAGAGAATGAACCGCATAATCTACTAAAGGAGGAGAGGGGGAGACCATGGTAAAGCCCTGGCTCTGGAATGTCTTATCAGTTGGTTGCCATGCCAACTGAGATATGAGCCAGGGCAGTTAATCTCTCTGGGCCTTGAGGGAAGTATACACAGCATGGGATTGTTGACTGTAGTGATAAGAATGTGCTCGATAGGAAACACAAATTATAGAATTGATCACCACGATGGTGGAAGACAAGCTAAGGGGACAATCACGTCATGGGCGCTATATAAATCGAACCTATTATTATTATTATCGCATACTTTTAATTCCTTTCTAGGAAAAAGAGACCAAGTTTATGCTTGGGTTGGACAACCTCAAGCTTCGGGAGGCCGAGGGAGGTTTCATGTCACGGAAGAACGCTTTCTGTGTCTTCAATGCAGAAAATAGGTAATACTCATCAGCAACGTTGATATTGTGAAGATACAAAATGTGCATATAATTTAATTTCAGTATTTTGCACATATTCAATAAATGAATGGGAATTTATGAAAATCAATTTCTCTGGTTCATGTATCTGTAAGAAAATGGTCAATGCTTCTCTCTACACATATTGTTTCATTGAGATGTTTTATAATTATTATATTGTAAGCTATGAAAAGGAAATGCATTTAAGTTAATTGCAAATTTACTTTTATGTTAACAGCAAAATTTGCAAGGATTATCATACTCTTGAGCTGTCATACCAAAAGAAAGGGGTCTACATTTTGAAGGCTTCGTTCCTACAAACTAGTGTCTGCCAAGAGAATAACATAATGATAGAATATTAAATACATGTATCTGAAATAAAAATGTTTGATTAATCAACAAAACTCTTTGAGCTGTCATGCCAAACATCGGAAAAGGTCGACAGTTGGAAACCTTGGCTTGTTTCATGAAAAAGGTCTTATCTAAAGACCGTCTTAACTGTCGCATAACTGTGACTTAATTATGTACATATGACTTGTATATGTACATGTACGTAATTCAGTCATAGTCATGTGACAGTTAAGACGGTCTTTAGATAAGACCCTTTCATGAAACGGGGCCCTGGTTCTTACAAGCTAGTGTCTGCCAAGAGAATCACATTAGAATATAGAGTGAAATGAATGAGTATTCATTGTGGTTCTTACAAGCTAGTGTCTGCCAAGAGAATCACATTAGAATATAGAGTGAAATGAAAGAGTATTCATTGTCTGAATTTAGAATGTTTGAATAATCAACATTTATATTCTTTACAGGAACATTTACAAGGATTATAAGACTCTTGAGCTGTCATGCCAAACATCGGAAGAGGTTGACAGTTGGAAGGCTTCGTTCCTGCGAGCTGGCGTCTACCCAGAGAGGAGCAAGGACAATGAGGACGATGATGAAACGGTATGCTGCCCTCTAGAATCGGATATAATGAGACATTCAAACCTGTCGTAGCGAGCACCTGTCTGTCACAGTCAACCTGCTTAAGCAAATTGCCCACAGAAGCGACTCAAACCCAATCCTACTAGTTTTCAGTCCTATCGCTCTGTATCCCTTCCCTCAGGAATCTGATTTTGCAAGTTGGGTGCCAATGTGACACCAGTCAGGGCCCATTCATCCGATTCATCCCAATTTGGATACTATGCACAAATTCAGATACTTTCGACTACACTAGAAAAGTGTTCCATATTAAATATCTCCATAATTAGTGATTCATTTGAATAATCAACCCCCCATTTTATTCTATTACCATGAGCAAAAAAACAAGGTACAAGAGAAGTGTGTAAGCTCCAAGTGATTTTGGTTGAATGTAGCAAAATTAATGGATCACTTTAATTACTTTCATTGTTTTTCATTAGGTTTAATCACAAATATCTAAAATTGGTGAAAACATTTTGATAAGTTTTTATCATTTAAACCCTTCTTTTCTCCTCGTTTTTCTGCAGAGTAAAAGTGACAACAACGTGTCGATGGATCCCCAGCTGGAGCGTCAGGTGGAGACCATCAGGAACCTGGTGGACTCCTACATGAGCATCATCAGCAAACAGATCCGAGACCTGGTCCCCAAGACCTGCATGGCACTCATGATCAATGATGTAAGTCTAGGCCTTATGTCATTATAGATTCAAGATACAGCATCAATGATGTAAGTCTAGGAGATAGACCTTCTGTAGACAGAGCTTAAAGGGACTTAGTAACATTGTCCAAATCCTCAAAATAAATTTTTCATTCTAGCGGTTCCCTCATACCTTGTTGTATTAATATTAACAATAAAATCATGGGACAGGTTTCGGTTTTTCAAATTTCCCTTTCGTTACAAAGATATGTACGATCGAATTATTCAGATAAGAAAAACTCCGGGCGAGTTTTTCTTCTGTGTACAAAGTGAGTGCAGTGAGTTATTGAATATCACTTTGCATTTTCGCTCATTACTTGGCCATGCAATGTCCATTTGACTTGAAATTTTCACACAATACCCTGTGGACATATGAGATAACAATAATATACATTGCATCAACCATTCATCACTTGTTGCACATGTCAACAACGTTACTAGATCCCTTTAAAGTCAGATTCTGTATCTATTGGGCCACTATTAAGAATATATTGATATTATTATTGAATTCAGTTTGCCTACTTACATTCTCAGTATTAACCAACAACCATCATATTTTGTCCGTATCTTTCCAGACCAAGGACTTCATCCTGTCAGAGATGCTGGCCCATCTATACTCGACAGGAGACCAGGTACGTGGCTTTGTTGATTCAAACTATTTTATCTTACTTACCAATTGTGAGTTGAGAAAGAGAAAGGCACTAAGTAACTTTTTGTATATTGATAGGAGATAATCATTTTTAAAGTTTGAAAACCATGGAGAAACCAATCATTTTTATAGGTGGCCTTATTGATTGAAACTATAATATCTTATGTCCCAGAGAAACAAAACTGGATGATGTTATTAATGATTTTAATGGTGGTATGTTATAAGATGATAGATTGGAGGATGATTTATGATGATGATGATGGTGATGGTGATGGCGATGGCGATGGCGATGGCGATGGCGATGGCGATGGCGATGATGCTTATAATAATGATGATGGTAATTATGATTAGATTGAATGAGGTTAAGTGGCACAAGTAATTTATACCACCTTTATAGTAATTGGGGGTATGAATAATAAAAATCATGATGGAGATAATGATGATAGTGGTAATGACATTGATGATACATTACAGTGATGGAGAAAAAACAAATTGGTATGATTCATCTTTACAATGATGATTTTAATATTGACGATTGCATTTTCTTGGTCAGGCATCATTGATGGAGGAAAGCGCAGAGGAGGCCTCTCGTCGGGAGGAGATGCTGAGGATGTACCAAGCAACCAAGCAGGCTCTCAAGATCATCGGAGACATCAACATGTCCACCACGACCACACCCATGCCACCACCGGTCGAGAACGATGAGCTCATCAAACCATTCAATGGGTGAGAATTCTACAAATAAATTAAAGCCCTAATCCTAAATACATACTAGGTCTTTTCAAAGTTATGGTATGTACCAGATTGATTTTTGGAAAGATAAAAGTTGATTAATAGTTAATGGTTGCATCAGCATGTCCACTAAGGACTCCCCCATGCCACCACCGGTCGAGAACAATGACCTCATCAAACCATTCAATGGTTGAGAATTACACAAGAAAACAACACTAATATCCTGACCCTTTACATTATGATACTTTTTTAGAGTTATACAATGTTCCCAACTTTTTTGTCAATATAATTGAATTTCTCCTTCACAGGTCTCTCTTATTATACCCTGTCTGGTCACACCCAATGTTAATATGCATTTCTGAGGATATTAGATAGACAGGACTTGATATGATAATAATATAAATGTCACCATAATAAAATATTTGAAGAAAAAAAATCATCCTTTAGATGCAGAAATGCATGCATGCAACCAGCCCATGTGTCTATGCATGTAAAACCATGCATGAAACCAGCCCATGTCTCTGTTGAACTTGCTTGCAAATGCATACATGTAATTGTATTTGTGAATTATTTATCATTTATTTATAATAATTTCCCATCCAGACCTCACCTCACATCCACAATATGTTGCTCAGATGATAAAGAGTGCATGCTTTGTTCAAACTCAGATTTAGCAAACGCAATATGTTGCTCAGATGATAAAGAGTGCATGCTTTGTTCAAACTCAGATAAGCAAACGCAATATGTTGCTCAGATGATAAAGAGTGCATGCTTTGTTCAAACTCAGATAAGCAAACACAATATGTTGCTCAGATGATAAAGAGTGCATGCTTTGTTCAAACTCAGATTATAAGCAAACACAATATGTTGCTCAGATAATAAAGAATGCATGCTTTGATCAAACTCAGATAAGCAAACACAATATGTTGCTCAGATGATAAAGAGTGCATGCTTTGTTCAAACTCAGATAAGCAAACACAATATGTTGCTCAGATGATAAAGAGTGCATGCTTTGTTCAAACTCAGATAAGCAAACACAATATGTTGCTCAGATGATAAAGAGTGCATGCTTTGTTCAAACTCAGATTATAAGCAAACACAATATGTTGCTCAGATGATAAAGAGTGCATGCTTTGTTCAAACTCGGATAAGCAAACACAATATGTTGCTCAGATGATAAAGAGTGCATGCTTTGTTCAAACTCAGATAAGCAAACACAATATGTTGCTCAGATGATAAAGAGTGCATGCTTTGTTCAAACTCAGATAAGCAAACGCAATATGTTGCTCAGATGATAAAGAGTGCATGCTTTGTTCAAACTCAGATAAGCAAACGCAATATGTTGCTCAGATGATAAAGAGTGCATGCTTTGTTCAAACTCAGATAAGCAAACACAATATGTTGCTCAGATGATAAAGAGTGCATGCTTTGTTCAAACTCAGATAAGCAAACGCAATATGTTGCTCAGATGATAAAGAGTGCATGCTTTGTTCAAACTCAGATAAGCAAACGCAATATGTTGCTCAGATGATAAAGAGTGCATGCTTTATTCAAACTCAGATTAAAAGCAAACACATTTTTAAACCATTGAAGACAGCTTGATTTTAATGTAACACACATTTTCCATCGACCCTACCCCAAGTTTATTAGGACTTGTTTTGATTGGATTAAATTTGATTTGATTTTGTAACCCACCTTTCCCTTACATACACAACTGATATAGTGTTGATAGAGTGCACACACTTTTGTTTTGAGATGCCATGTTTTGATTGTCTAGCATGTAACCCTTTTTTTGTATGCTATTATTTATTTATTATTTTGCCCCCAAGTCACGGTCCACCGATCCCATCAAAAAGGTAATAGAATCCGATCATGCACATTTGTTTTGCCTCACATCCTATGTATGTGTGTGTGTGTAATCTTTCCACCCTCTAGTTGAGCAGTTATCTACAGTCAAACCTGTGTATAGTGACCACGTAAGGGAAACCAGAAAGTGGCCACTGTAGACAGGTGACCACTATCTAGACAGGTTCTATAACAAGAGTTTTTCTCTGCATGGGATCACCGTTGGTGACCATAATAATAAGCAGGTTGGCTGCTATACACAGGTGGCCACTAACACAGGTTTGACTGTATTTCCATAATTTATCTGCATACACATTACTTCACAAACACTGTATATGTACTGTGTAATTCAAATGTTTCAATTCCTTCGTAACTTTCTTACTCCTCACTCAATCACTTTATTACTCTGTACTTAATCCTTAAATTTGGTAATGACCAATATCGAGACATGGCATTTTAATAATTTTCTAAGCATATACTTTTTGACCAGAAAATGTAAGTAATTTTCTTTCTTCTGTGATTCAAATGACCCGTTTGAAGTGTTTTTGAACTGTAGTATGTACAAAATTGTCTTTTTTGATGCAGGACTGCTGATATAATATCCTATTGATTATTAGAAGAAGAAAAAACCTTCCCTTTTTACTATCTTCTTTCTAGATAGATACTCTTTAATACTATGCATGTTTGACGTGTCTTCTAATAATACACCTGTATAGATTATGAAGCACAAATTTATAAAAACTAATGTTCTTATTATTCAATTTTATTGAAATTTCCTTTAAAAGATTAATTATCGTGTGATGAACCTGGACTCAAACTTTTAATAAAAGTTGTATTATGTCTTTAGAAACAAAACTAAACCTATTCAACTGGACTTACTATTTTGGGAGTAGAGGAACCAAAATCAACATCATCATATAATGTCTTTTGATTAAAAATGTCCATTCTTTCATTCAATGAGTAAATTAAAAACAAAAATGTATTTGTTTCCATATCTTCCGTTCATGTTATGTACATGTACATCTTGATGTGCTTGCTGTGTCATTCATACTGTCTGTGAAAGAACAACACACCTTTGTATTTACAGTCAAAGGTGGTCTTAATCAGCAGGTGGTTTCTATCTATAGATATTTTTCATTTACATGTAAGCTGCATCCAAGGGAGTCCAGATTAATGGTATCTTTAGCCAGGTGGTCCTTAAATACAGTTGGTCGCTAGAGCAGGTCTGACTGTATTTGTGTTAAGGGCCAGTGTTATTATCAAACCATGAATTATTATACAAATAGTGCATGGTTTGGAGTTGAATATACCAGAATAGACAACGATACATTTTTAATTTCTCGAGAGCGATTATATTGCATCGAGGCCGCAGGCCGAGTGCAATATAATCACACGAGAGAAATTAAAAATGTAGAGGTGTCTATTGTGGAATATTTAACGACAAGAAGCATGTACTATTTGTTATATAATATGATTATTTTGAGGAACTGATATGGTTATCATGTTGATAAACCCAAATTGACCTTGCTCAAATTGTGAGTGTTCTCTCCAGCCATTGTCGGCCCTGCGTACTGTGTTAAGTGCCAGCGCGTATTAGAAATAATTGCGCACTCTGCGCATTTTCCCCATTCAAGAACAAGCGCACAAGAGCACATTACGCACTCCAAGGCAATCCCCTGCGCAGCTCGTTTGGCTCTCTATGGTCAGTTTGTACATACTGAAAAGTTATAATACATATGTATTATAACTTTACCATTGATTATACCGGATTAAGCATCGGTAATCAACCAATGGGAATGCTCAATTTACCTTCATTATGACGTCATCATATTATATCAAGATATAATACGTAGGAGCTCAAGCAAGCAAACTGAACATTAAAGGGAAACAAAACGCTCAAATTTTCTTTTGCTGTTTAATACTGATAAGTGCAGAATTCCTATCACTTCGAGGCCCCGTTGCAGAAAGAGATAAAATCGATCGTAAGTTACGATTGATCGTAAGTCAGAAAATTTACGCGTTTCAACCAATCAGATTTGCGCATCTAGAACACGTGATATGACTTACGCTTAATTGCAACTTACGATCGATTTTATCTCTTTCTGCAACGGGGCCCTAGTCATATCTTGGGTATTACTAAAAATGGAACTAATCAATGTTTTTGAAACCACTGTCAAACCACTGTTTTGACTGACTACTGGAGGCTGCCATGTTTTCCAACGGTACAGCAAGAAACGTCATCTGAGCGCATCTGAGCGTGTGCTAACAAAAGGGGGTTATGCAACCTCTGTCAAAACAGATAATAGGGAGTTTATAAAACATTGATTATTTCCATTATTAGTGATACCCAAGAGGAAATATGCGACTAGAAGTGACAGGAACGATGCACTTATCAGAGAAAATCCCAGCATTGGCTCCCCTTTAATGAAAATTGGAGGAGTGGTAGAGATGGGGGGGGGGGGGGGGGGGGGGGGGGGTAGACCTATGATTCTATGAGGCCCAAATTGGCTGCTTATTATGCGTATGCACACATTTCATGTACTTGAAGTACCACTCAAACCATAGCCATTCATGTTAAACTATTCTTGACTCTGCATTAATTTAGAATGGGGGAAGATATGAATATGAATCATGCATTGTAAGTCGTGTGTACATTGTCCATTCAATATCATAGACCACATTGTAAAAAATAATTCACAATTTCACTTCAGAGGACATTTTAACCCATATCTTACTGTAGGTGGAGAAACATGTCAATTCCAAACAGTGCTCCATGTCATTTGAATAAAATAAGTCAATAGCAACCATTTCATAATTTATAGATCATAGGATACAAATAGTATCCCCCTATCAACACATGTTCACGCTTGATCAATTCAACATTTCAAACTGTAATTCTTATTCTTCTGTAATAGCTACCACAATCAACTTGCTGATTATTCTGTCAACTCAAACGCAAAGGAGAGTGATCAGAAATAAATTGAAAAAGTGAAATAAGCAAAGAAAATTTGGCTTCGCTGGGAATCGAACCTGGGACCCATTAGCACTAGACCTGTGCTCTACAATCAAGCCACAAAGACCCTTGTATGGGACTACTTCCCACGCTATTGAGAAGCTCAATAAAGCTGACGCTAATGCCAGGATATGGAATCAATAGCGTCGACCATGACTTGGAGCTTCGAGCATGTCTAGCATGCCAACCAAAAGTTTTTAACCACTTTACTTTGTTTAGAAGACATGGTGCATAATGGTTACAAGTTAAAACATATTTAAATCATCTGTTTTGTACTGTTGGATGTAAACCAATTATGGCATTGTTCTTGATTCTACTTGAAACCAATTTAGTCTATAGATCTATTTTAAACTAAACATTTGATGGTTGAATATTACATTGATATAAGTAACATTTTTCAAGTTTTCAAGTATTACTGTTGAATTGATACATGTCTAAAACTGAATTCCCTCTTATTTTGAACAGAGCGACACCAGCTGCACCAGGATCAGGAGGAATGCCCCGTAGGCCGAACCCCCGACCTGCAGGAGGAAACGTCATGCCCCCTGTCCCCGCTGCTGGGGCTCGAGGCCAGCCCAATATACCCAATAGACCTGCACCAGACATGCCAAATAGACCAGCTCCTTCGATTCCAAGGTATTGTTTGTTTGATTGATTGGTTGGGTGGTTGATGGTTTGGGTTTGGGGGTTGGGGGTGGGTGGTTAGCTCCAGTATACCCAATAGACCTGCACCAGACATGCCAAATAGACCAGCTCCTTCTATTCCAAGGTACTGGTTTGATTGATCGATTCATTCTGGCTGGTTTGTGTGACAGTGTGATTGCTTGATTGATTGATTGGTTAATTTATTGAATGACAGAGTGGCTAATTGATTGATTGATTGATTGATTGAGTGAGTGAGTGAGTGAGTGAGTGAGTGAGTGAGTGAGTGAGTGAGTGAGTGAGTGAGTGAGTGAGTGAGTGAGTGAGTGAGTGAGTGAGTGAGTGAGTGAGAGTGAGTGAGTGAGTGAGTGAGTGAGTGAGTGAGTGAGTGAGTGAGTGAGTGAGTGAGTGAGTGAGTGAGTGAGTGAGTGAGTGAGTGAGTGAGTGAGTGAGTGAGTGAGTGAGTGAGTGAGTGAGTGAGTGAGTGAGTGAGTGAGTGAGTGAGTGAGTGAGTGAGTGAGTGAGTGAGTGAGTGAGTGAGTGAGTGAGTGAGTGAGTGAGTGAGTGAGTGAGTGAGTGAGTGAGTGAGTGAGTGAGTGAGTGAGTGAGTGAGTGAGTGGCTGATTGATTGATTTACACATCAGTTGTATTGATTGATTGATTGATTAATTAAGTCCAATACTTAGGAGACTAGCTCCCATTTGAGTGGAACAATTATTTCTGAGTACCAACATATATAACTGAAAACAAATAGAATCACAACCTAAACTACTAGTATGTGTCTGGAAATCACAGTGAAGACACTCTTTTTGCATCCCATCCAATATCTTTTTGTCTTAAATGTGGAAAATATTTTGTTAATAAACTTATGTAATAACTTATAATAAAATAGAACAAACTTATGTGGAATGTATTTTGTTAATACATGTGTAGCTTGTCAGGATTAATATAAATTTGAGTTCAATATTGATCATTTATAATCATTTCTCCTCTTGTATCAATATTCATTTTTCTCCCAATCCAGGCGCCCAGAGGCTAAAAACCGACCCAGCCCTACTATCCCAGACAGACCTAATGTACCATCCAGGCCATACTAATCAGTCAGGGTCAAGGGTCAAAGGTCAAGATCACTGGACTTTCTTTCAAAGATCGCCATTTTATCCTGCCACACAAGTCTCCATATTGTATACATGTATATGTGCATAGTCTGCATGGTTTAGCACAAGCTGGTAGATTAGATAAACAAACATACATATCAAAATGTCTTTTGACCTTTTAAGGTCAAGGGTGAAATTGAACAATGTCATAGTTCACAGGCATATAGTAAGTCTTATCCTGTCCAACTATCTGCAAAGTGGCATTGTCTACATTGTTTAGCACAAGCTGGTGGATTAGAAAAACAGACATGTACATAGAAGTGTATTGTGACCTCTTCAGGTCAGAAGTCAAATTGAACCATGTCAAAGGTCATAGGTAAGTGTCAAAGATTGTCTTATCCTGCCCCACTATTCAGCATACTTTCATAGAATGCATGGTTTGCATGTAGTACAATCTGATAACTGTTAAAGTTTGACAGGAATACACACATATTGTCAGCTGTTGAAAGGTCAGAGGTCAAATGAACAATGTCAAAGGTCATGTATCAAAGTTTGTCTTTCCTACCCCACTAGTCATTACTTGCATAGAATGCATGGTTTAGTACAAGCTGATAGCTTTAATAATGTACATATACGTATATGTCAACTGCTCAAACGGTTAAGGACATGTTATTAGTATACATACATATTTTGCATGGTTAAGTACAATGTGATATAGATCAGTAAGTCATATAAACATTTCGCAAACTATCCAGTCTTTAAATCAATAATAGGGTACCTACATGTAGATACACGGCATTCTATAAATGCTATATATTATTATTATTACCTTTCTACTTAAAATACAGCTGAGAACTTATAGTTGTAACTTAATTCAACGGCCTCTAGACCTTATGTATACACTATCTTGGTGATCGTCTCATGTCTCAATCGGAAAGGTCAGTAAGTATTTGATCATAATAGATTATGTAAAAAACATGTGCATGTTTTTGGCAGAATAGCTAGCAAAATTATGTTTTGTTTTTTTATAGAAGTACAAATATATGATATACAACCATGTTTAGCTTATTTAATAGTGTACAGTCATGACTGGACATCGTGTGACAATGGATGTCTATAGATATTATATTACTATATCATTTGTGTTATGTACCTACTCACTCCAAACTTTAATGTTGTACATATAAATCCTTTTATATGATGATAATTATGATAATGATGATGGTGATGATGATAAATTGATTATTGATATTGAGTAAAACGGATTGAGAGAAATGAAATATATACCGTAATGATCCGTGTTATTATTATGATGATTGGTAACAAAATTGTGATATTGTTCTATACTCTACATTGAATGCATACATGTACGTTTGAGATAATGGAAAGCCATCCCCCTAGCTTTTGTACACCCTCGTTTTGATATTGTCTGATGATAAAAGTGATGTTTTTGGAGTTTTCCGTATCATGATACAAATGTTTCCTCCGGTTTCAGCCTAGCTTAAACCGGATAGAGAAAAGTCTTAATGCTACAATATATCTATGAAGTATAAGTCTGTTTCAATAATTAGGGAACATACATGTAGGTAGATTCCACTTATAAAAATCTAAATTTTAGGATATTTTTGTTCTTGAAAAAGGATATTTACACCATACACTCATTAATCATGCATATTGGGTTAGATTTCTTGTACACTATAGTAGCTGTCACTACAAGTATATACAGCTAAATCTGTGTATGGTGACCACCGAAGAGAAACAACAAAAGTGGCCGCTGTAGACAGGTGACATCTATAGACAGGTTTCCATAACAGTGTTTTTCTATGCAGGAGATCAGTTGGTGGCCAGTAGGTTGGCTGCTATAGACAGGTGGCCACTGAGACAGGTTGGACTGTATAAGTATTCCCTTGTGTGTAGTGTCAAACAGAAGTGGAAATTTGTGTTACATTTAGTTTTGTTTACAACAGATATAATCTCAGGAATTATTTGAATATTGAACATTTTTGTTCCAGAACCAAAATATTCCTGTTCAATCGAAACATTTAAATTATGAAATTAACACTTAAAGTAGGTTTGATACTTTGTACAATGAAATATATATTCTAGCTATGGCACCCTTCTATCCCTCTATACCATTTAACAGTATTTCAACCTGGGTGATTTTACATGTACTCCTTCAAATCTATCCCCTGCTACACTTTATTTGTCATTTATGTTTTAAGAATATATCTCAATATAATTATAATGCTAATATTAGTGAATGAGTGCAACAGACAGTTGTTTTGTATGTGTTTGGTAGTCCAGCAGTACAGTGAAAAAGTTTTTAAAAAAGTGAACGAAGAGTACAAACTAAAATAGTAGTGGAATTGTGATCAAGTAATGGTTTTCATTGAAATGGTTGTTCATTAAGTTTAGATATTATTTGCAACTCCGCTGGTATAACCTGTGTGATTTCAGTTTAACCCATTTGAGGCTTAATGATTTTGCAATAACATGCATTTTTTATCAACCACTGGCCAGGTATACGCGGGACCAGTCCTGAATGGGTCAATACCTCGTAGCAAATGTTTTTAAAGTGAACTTTGTAAAAAGGAAACGATGTATGAACCATCGACCTGAAGCTTCATGTCGGTATCTCCAATGTTATTGTGTATTTAATACCTCATTATAGCGAATATTAAAGTGAAGTTTGTAATATTAATCAATGCATTGTATTTCCAGTGATGGGCTAGTCTATATCTGTGATAGATTTTTTGAAGGCATTATTATCTTTGCAAAACAAATCTTGTCTTTCCTTGTCCACTTTTCTGCGATATGATTTTGTACACAGTTAGTTTGTGGTTTGTGGAAAAAAGGGCAAATTTGCCCCCTCAAACCAAACTTCTTTGGAAATGTTAATTATAGTTTCTTATGAAAGACAAGGAATCGTCACCCGGCCATGTATGATGGATGGTCAATTCAAAGGGCTGAACAGAAACTTTCTGAATGGAAAAATAAGTATGAATTTATCTAGTTTACATTTCAATAATGCTTCATCCGTTTTAGATTAAAACAATTCTTTTTAGACAAAGAGCAAGTATTATCACTTTAATGGGTTACTGTTATTGATATTGTCTGTTGTATTAGAGGGTTAATAAATAAATCATTATAACTTTACTATGAATTTATCACACATGCTATTGGAAGAATGTCATTAGGGTGGACAAGCAGTAAATATATTAAATGTAGTCTTGCAGTCACATTGTCATAATCTTGAATCAATTTTTATAATTTTAATGTTAAATAAAATGACTACATACAAAGAAATCATGTGGGAACAAGAAATACAAAGATATTTCGTAAAGTAGTTATCTAAGTATATACTACTGTCCGTAAAATCATCAATGTTTCGAACTTTCTACCTATGAAATAAGAATAAGATAACGATAATTATGATATTCAGAAGACGGCTAATAAACCGATTTCTTGAAACTGAGGGGAGGCCTAGAACAAGATGAAACCTGAATGACTACTAAAAGTGACACAGTTTTCTGGTTTAGTATAGAAAATTGATTTAAACATTACATTATAATCTCCCAGGCAGCTGCTTCATCATCAAATTGGCAATGGTGAAATATGAACAAGTGTAGATCATTGATGGGACGTAATCCTTGGCTTATTTGGTTGGTTGTATTATTTATCTTAGATTCTTTCTCACCCTATTTTGTGTGGCTGTGGTTAGTTTAACCACCAAGTCTTTTGTTGTTGTTGCTTGGTCTAATTGTTTATTTATCAATTTCTATTATATATATTCTGGGCAATATGGAAACTAATTCCAGCTGTTTAATATTTTCTTGTACAAAATATAATTATGCACACCGTGATAACAAAAACTTCCTTTTCATTCCATATTTCAATTTATTCATAGTGTGTTTGTGTCATTAGTTTTGTGACGAAAACAAGCTAGAAAGAAGTCTTTTTTTGGTAAACGTGCTGATGCGTATATTTCAATATTTTAACAAATTTGTTAGTACATGTAACTGGGTGGTAGCACGGTTAAGTAGTTTTTAGTCAAAGCGTTTAACCTCTTTCATATTCATATTGGTTTAGAATTGTTCTAGGTGGTTTGATTTATTAAAGGGTTTGCCCGTTAGAACGAAGTCTGGCGATACCAAATATCTGTCTAAGTCCTTCCCATGCCAATGTTGGCACATAAGGCAGGGCATATCCGTGATTATGTAGCCCTAGGCCACACATCTAATGGAAACTAATCTAAATCCAGGAGGCTAGTCCTTTGGTATAGCTCTCTATTATAAAAATGTCTATTCGCCATTCTTTCATGGGAATACAGCATTTTTCTCAATTACTTTGGTCTTGCAGATCTTGGCCTTGCCGGGCTCTGTCTTGTGGGCATTTGTTTTGCAGGAATTGATCTTGTGGGTCCTGGGCTCGCAGCATTTGTCTCAAGGGTTTTGGTCCTACAGATCTTGCGGGTCTCAGTCTTGCGGGCCTTGGTCTTGCGTGTCCTGGGCCCCGTTGCAGAAAGAGATACAATCGATGTACGTTACAATTAATTGTAAGTCAGATCACGTGTTCTGAATGCGCAAATCTGATTGGTTGAATTTCGTAAATTTTCTGACTTATGATCAATTGTAACTTACAATCGATTGTATCTCGTTCTGCAACGGGGCCCTGGTCTTGCAGCCATTGATTATGCGGGCCTTAATCTCATGGATATCGGACTCACAGCTAGGTCCTGGTCTAGCAGGCCTTGGTCTTATGGGCATGGGTTTACATGGCTGTAACTAATTTTGAAATGCATCTCTGGATTATTGGTTCCTACTTCATTGAATAAAAAGTAATCAGGGAGTGGTGTTGTTGAATTTGATAACACCCATGGCTTGGTAATGTATAAAGCTGCATTATACAGGGTTGACTGTATTGGCCTAGAAAAAGTGAACCATTGTTGATTGGTTTATTCAGACTCTATCTCTTAGGGCTGTCTACTGCTTGGATTATTAGTTTGATACAAGTGATTTCATGCATGGATGTAACAATCAAATACACTGTTATCACTGTAATTCATGAACTGCCACAGTTTTCACCCTTCATCAGTGTTCTTGGGTAACAAGGACTTTCAATTGGTAAGAATAAATTATATTATATGGTCATCTGCTGATCGATGATGAGTTGTATGAGAAAGAATATCCCGCTCGCTGTATAAATATTACGATGTATAACAAAGCCATTGACAGTGTTTGTAATATAGGTGAATAAATATAATATTATACTGTGCTGAGCAATAATGTTCAATCCTAATTGATAGTATTTTATGTTTCGACAGAAGTTTATTAGATGTTCACAGTCGTCTTGAGATAATAAATGAGATGTATGTTATTGTGCAGACAACGAGTTTGTGGAGTTTTTTTGTTGGCCTTTCAATTTCCTTTTCAATTTCCTCTTTTGTTGGCCTTTCAATTTCCTTTTGGACTTTTCCTAACTCCACACACAGAGACGCTGACGCATGCACACACACACATACACGTAAACATGCATATACACACACACACACACACACACACACACACACACACACGCACACACACACACACACACACACAAACACAACTACTGAAACACACCCTAGCTAGCACACATAAGAAGTTTCCTTTTTCAAATTTTTAACGTGATATAATTTGGTAATAGACTTTATACTATTGTAATTATATGGCTAATAAATGATTACATCACAGGACTTGCATTAATACAAAAATACAAATAAAACAAGAGTTATATGGTTTATAACCATCCCAAGATCGCCTGCTTTATACAAAAGCGGCATCCCGCGTAGCCCCCAACTCGTACGGCCTATGAGTAGATCCAGACTTCACCCATTTGAATGACTTGACCGTGAACCAAGTAAACATTGGGTTGGAAGAATCATGGGTAAATATTGGGTTGGAAGAATCGTGAGATTCAGTACACATACATTCTCAATCAAGATTAATAAAGAATAGCTACAATACTTGACCGAAAAACCTCAATCATAATCAATGTGAAGTGTAGGCTACCCCTATATTATAGAGTACATATTTGGCATAGCAACGGGGAGCAAGGGGGAGGGGGGCCTGTGGTGTCCCCATAAAGGGGAAAATCTGTGTACAAATAAGGACATAAGGAATGCCCCCAATAATTTGAGGGGCGTCTAATCAGTCCGACCATGCTACGCCAAGTGCTGCAGTTGCAGAAGTATACATGAATTACAAACAAAAATGACAGAATGACGAGTAATTGTCGACGAAGGAATCGTGTACAATGTTCGATTATAATATACGTATTGTATTACAAATATGGCGATAACTTATTGAATGCCAATCATTAGTTTAATATATATCTGCCTCTAAATAGTGGTTTCTATGACATGACCTATTGCTTCTTAGGAGACGGTCACACCGTGATGAAGCCCCCTCCCCCACCACGAGAAAGTTTTGGAAACGGTAAAAGGTATACCTAAAATTCGGGAAATTAAACCATGTCGTATTCCGACAGCATTATGTAATTTTCGTGGAAGGCTCATGTACACTCGAGCAGAATCATGTAATTTTATGGCGAAATAAGATAATTTTCTGGCAAAAGCATGTTTCAGTCAAATTCTACTGGATGATGTTCTGTCTGTGCTTGATCAACAACATATAAATTTCGTTTTTGTTCAGCACCATCAGAACAATTTTAAAACCATTTTGGTAGATTTTCAAAAACTTATTTTTGTTTAAATATATTTGTTCAAATTACTGAATAAAACTTGTTCCCCTAAGTTTAGTCCAATCTGATATAATTGTGTGCACTTTAAAATTTTACACTCAGTTTTTTACCTCACAAACACATTTTTTGAATTGCCCTCTATACCAGAACTGAACTATCCCTTTAATAATAAAGTAATTTAATTTTCGAATTATATAAATCAGCGCCTCATTACCCGGATATACTCGCAATCAATGGCGTAATGAGCAAAAAGTTTTTGTTGTTGCAATCTGGTGCATACAGGAAGGCAATTCGGACTTGACACCATATATGTACGCCATGTGGGTAAGTGCCCGGGGTGGGGGGGGGGGGGGGGGGGCACTCAAATTATTTTTTGACGGGGTGTGCCGCACAGAACTCTGAAATGGGGGTCTTATTAAAGAGCTGACTACAAGCAAAACATATAGGGTCTTTGGAGCTACAAAAACCCTGAAACAGGAGTTAAGGGGTCTAAGGAGCAGACTAAAACTACAAAATACATAGACTTGGAGCTACCAAAGAGTGATACAATGTATATTATTGTTGTATGATATGGTTACTGGGTGTACTGAAAAGTTCCAGTTAAATGGACGTTATATCGCCGAGTAATGAGCAAAAATGCAAAGTGATATTCACTAACTCATTAATTGCACTCACTTAGTACAGGTTTTTTGCGGTCCAGTGGATCATTTACCATCTGAACACTTTAATCGTAAATATATTTTTAATGAAAAGGAAATTTGAAAAATAGAAACCTGTCACATTGGGGGTCATTGAATATACCGCCCTCCTCCCCCCCCCCCCCCCCCCCCCCCCTCGGAATTATATGGGGCAGCTGAGCTGCTGCAGCTAGCTGCAATCGGCACATGTGCAGAGCCGTATATAGACAGTTCTGCATATGTGTAGCTGCATACGTCACCGCGCCTATGAAACTGCATGTACTTGCTCGGCCGGCAGGCACAGCGAAACAATCGAAAGATCAAAGCAAAGTGAGTGTATTATGTAAATTGTGTTTTCTACGACAAATTTTACATAAATGAGGATCATGCTTATTTCTGGAAGATTTCCTACGCATTTTTTGTTTGATCGAATGTATTTAAAACTTCGTATATTATTATATTGATATCGAATAAGAGCGACTTTTGCTCTCCCACTCCCAGTCAGTCCCATACGCTTCTTTTTACGTTTGGGATACTCTGGGAAATTAAGTGTGCGTGACATTAATGCAGTTTAACATGTTTAATAACCCCTTGACTTGTAGGAATGTATTGAGCCCGCATTCAAGCCCAAGGCCACATCTACTAAGGTACATGGTCCAGTCAGCTGGACCATTTACACGCAATATACGCTATTATATGACACCTTGGAATGTTCTCGCAATGTGATTGGTTGAATTCAGGTCACATGACATTCATGGAAACGTACCATTCAACGATTTTTAGTACCATTGGCATTGCACGATTACTACGGGCAATGGTACTTTTTTATGTTGTTGTGCAAAGGCCAGCGCGCGTTAAAAATAACTGCGTGCATTGCGCAGATATTCCATTCATGAACGAGCGCATTAACAAACATTACGCACTCAGTCAAGGCATGCAAGGCAGCGCGCTGTGCATTGCGCTTGGAAGTTTCCACAGTACTTTTTACACAACATGGCTGCAGAACCGGGATTTGTTTCGCTAACGGATGCCGCTTTGGACGATTTAATCGACAGGATCTATGTTTTTACACTTCTAAAAGGTGTCATATAAAACAAATAATTAATGTTTTTTCATTCGTACAATGGTACGAATATTTTCATTCGGTGAAAGATGGAATGTTCCATTCAACTCGGCTTCGCCTCGTTGAAATTTGAATGTAACATTCCATCTTTCAACTCATGCAAATATTTGTACCATTGCACTCATAAACATTGATTATTTGTATACTATGCTGGAGATTACTGGCCATTGATACAAGGAAGTCATCGCCATCGGCTCTTTCTCGCAACCCATGACCATGTGTCGCAACCAAGAACTTGAAGAAGGACTGCTACAGATATTTGTTTATACCACGAACTCTGGCGGAGTGGAATCTCTTACCAAATAACGCACGACAAGCCACATCGTTGCAATCATTTCAAGGACATTTGAGTAAGATGAATATATAAATTTCACTAGGAGGGCCCACCACGGCTCCCCAATTAGGCGCGCGCACCTAAACCCACCAAGTGCCTGCAACTGTATATCCGCATCATGCGGAGTTTTGTTTGCTACTCAAGAAGAAGAAGAAGAAGAAGAAGAAGATTCTGATTGGCATTGCGTTCAACAGTTGAACGCTGTGTTTTCGGACGCATTGCTACGGAAAACGAACGGGAAATAATCTTTTTTTTCTTCTACATTTTGAGGTCTTCAAAACAACAGAGTCGGTAATTGAAATAGTTTTGATTTTCACGATCTCACGATGGTCGAAAATATACACTTATCGAAGAATGACCCATTTATCGGTATGCCTGTTACGTCAACGTTTCTGGAAATTTATTCCGATAATGTCAACTTTGGGACATTTCTACAGAAAAGGGGCCAAAATTGAACCATTTGGGTAAGCATCTGATACATGTGTTAATATTGTTTCTAATGGTAAAATTTATTGCTAATACTTTATTTGTTGCAAGTGTTATTTTTTGCATTTTTTGCTGTTGTGTGCCTTCATTTTCGTCCATGCCCACCTATGGCAATGGTTGTATGTGTGCCCAAGCCCAATAATTTTCTGGACTATTTGGATCTGGAGTTGCTTTATCAGGAAATTTATGTAGGTCTTGTTAATAAATAATCACATAATTCTTAACTTTTAACACATATTTGATTTAATCTTATAGGTTTGTTCCTCCAACAAAATGGCTGCCTTTTGTGGACTGGATGACCTTGCCCCAGTGATTGACAAAGCAAAGAAGACTTTGGAGACTAGAAGTGAACAGATAAGCTTCATTCACCAGACTCTGCTTGCGCTGCGCAACATTTTAGACGTCGAGGAGAACAATGTGCTAGCCACATCTAGGAACGCTAGAGCCGCACAGGCCTTGTCAGGGAAAGAGGATGTGGAAGCTCCGTGCTCTAGACCAGACGGGAAGCTTCTGAAAGCCTCATCAGAAAGTGCTTTTAGTTATAGCTCCACGACCACATCGCATGGCGTAGGGATGTCTAGAGGAGATGCTGAAGCACCACATGGCAAACCAGACGAGGAAGCAAAGCGACATCCAACAGATGTAGGGATGCTTGGTGATGATGCTAGGAAATCTCCATGGAGACAAGACAAGCAACATCCGAGTTGCATCATCCATCTTCTGAGACAGAGGCAGGGTTTGGATGCACTCTCATCGCTGGTCGATGCTGGAAAGACGCCATCTACTTGGAATGACTTGGTCTTGAAAGATGTGGGACTTGTTAAAAAAGGTGGCTCGGAGTCCACTGCAGAGACTAGCCCTGGTCCTGCCCTCTGTGCCGCAGTGGCCTCTTTGGAGGGGCTATGCTTCCAAGAATGGAAGTGTATCTCGGAACTCGAGACCTCAGACAACGGAGAGATCCAGGATGCGCAGTCATCAAAGGCTGAAGAAAATGGAGGGATTGATACACGGCCGTCAAAACGTTCTAAAGATCCCTTCATAACAGACTGTTACGTTGTGGGGAAAGAGTCCCGATCCTTTGCGCTGCTGCAGCTGAAGGACATTCAGGAAAGTTGCAGGAAGCTCTCTGAGATGGAGGAAGAGGCAGGGAAGAGTGTGAGAGACACGATGCAACTTTACCTGGAGACGGACAGAGGCAAAGACGTGGTGGAGAACTGTCTTTTTGGGAGGATCTTTGGTGATAGTCTGGATGCCTGCATCTGGAGAATTGAAGAGGGGCTCAGAGGATTAGAAGGTACAGTACTGAGTACAAAGAAAATGCACTCTTTAAAACACTTTCAACCCTTTCAGGACGGTCCCGAAAAAACTCTGACTAGGGTCTTGGGAGAATATGTGTTATAGCAAAATCAATCAGTCCTGAACGGGTTAAAATTGGACCTTGCGTATGGTTTGCTAGGAGGGTACACATTGATATCTTTGAATTTTGTCTGATAGCAAACCAGGAATGGTGAAGATAATGTAATATTAAATCCAATAAAATGTAACAAAGTGTATTAAAGTTGTATTGTAAATCAATGAAACCTGCACCCTAACTTTTTCTACTTGGCTATAAGTATGGGCCCTGGGCAAGCAGGCAAGTGCTACCAGTGTCAAGCCCAGTGTAAATAGTAAAACTCAATCCCAAAATGGCATAAATATATATATAAGCTTCATTGACTCTTAATTTGATTTACTCTTGGAGACCTACTTGTTTAATGATAATAATATATTACATTTATATATAGCGCTTGATACAATGTTTCTAACGCATTATTATTAATTATATTACCCTTGGTCATCAGGTTTTATTATTTGTTTATTCTCCCTTCCAGAAAGCATCTCACAGCTTTTGGGTGAGCTAAGAGACTTGGGATGTGAGAGATGGATCAAAGCCATCGAGGACAATCGGGAAGTGCTAGTTGAGCCAAGGTAAGTTCTCAAATTTGCTTCTTAATTTGTCTGCTAATCTGCAATGTGGCTACTGTGCCAGATTACCTATAGATGTTAAATGCCGAAGGTGTGTTTGTGTGTGTGAGCTTGCGCATTGCGTGTGTGTTTCTTTGCGTGTGTGCATGCTTGTGTCTTTGCGTGAATATATTAGAAGGGTCGGCAAAAATGGTCATCGGGCAAACAGCGAATATGCTTTACATAATTATGTTCACATGTTTACATTTAATTACAAAAGATATTGAGATAAGACAAATCTATGGACATAGAACATACATGTATGTCATTTTATTTATAAAATTGTTCTGTAATATTTCATCATGTTTTGTTATCAAATTGATTTCAGATGGGTAAAGAAACTCATGGAAATTGGGTTAGAGTGCCTACCTCAACAGGCTGCAGCAGTGGAGACAAAAACGTATGCAAGACTTGTGAAGGTAGGTCTCATTCCATTTTGGGGTGAGGTGAGTTGTGGGTAGTACTGGTGCAAGGCAGTTGCTGTTAAACTAGTTATAATGTTCTTTTTTCTTCTATTAATAATAATCTATTGAATGTCTAGCTAGTAGTCATTAAAAGTACAGTACATTGGGATTCAGTATCAATTTATACTAGTCCATAGCCGCATCTGGCTATTTGCTAGCGTCGGTGCAAGCCTCAACATTTGAACTGGCCTGGAGCAACCAAAACAAAATACATTGTGTGATACACATTGAGTAGTCTGCAGCTTCTCAATTTTATATAAAAAGTTCTTGTATCACATTTTGCAAATGATTAAATTAAAGGGGTAGTTTAGTTTTGGTAGAGAGGGCGCTGCACATCACAATTTTTTTGTGAGGTACATGTAATGAAAAACTGAGTGTCGAATTTGAGAGAAATGCAATTTTAATGGCAGAATAAACTTTATTTGGTCAAAATCGACCCAGAAACGGCTGAAATATCAATAAATATATTTGATTTTATAATTATTTGGGGCCCAAATAATTAGATGATTTTTAGCAAAAAATTAAAAAATGCTTGCACTTTTTCAAAGATTTTCAAAAGCGTTTTTTTAATAGTTGTTGATGATCACGCTATTTAATCAAAAGCATCACATGCATAATTTTGTATGAAAAATGGCTAAATTCAGTGCCTTTTTAAAAAGCACCCTCTTGTGTTTTAATGGCTCTTTTTGAATGATAACAGGCTTTTTACTTAGTCGTTTGTAATTTTGTATACATTTCGAGCATGGTGGAGTTATAACTATTAGTGTATAATGTTACAGTCCAGGTTTTGGCTACTAAAGTTCAGCCTTACCAAAACTAAACTACCCCTTTAAAGGAATGTTTTTTTTTTACACATTTCAGATATTTTCTGCATTTAATGTGAGTAGAATCCATGCAATACACATTGTAATTACTGGGTTCAATACCAAGTACATAGATATATCATATCTTGCTGCATTTCATTTTGCCATTTCAGGTCATCTCACAGTGTTTCGCTGCTCTTCCTCTTCCCCTTCAATGCACACTGTTCCAGTGGTTGTGGGAGCACCCAAAGGGACCAGACCTATTCAAGTGTACTCCAGTCATCAATGTCCAGCAAGAACTGACCCTTGTCTTTAACAGACTCGTCACAGGGTCAACAGATGGGCAGCTTATTGAGGTATTGAGTGTAGAAGGTTAAACTAAATTTAGAAAAAGTAAAACAAAAATACAGAGGGAGACTGTAGTAATACAAATGTAATTTATCAACAAAGGGTCAGCTAATTGAGGTAAGGTTAGAATTTGCTGATACATTGAGGGCCAATTGGTAATTTAGTTGACTGAAACAGTGATTTAAGACAGCAGTGAAGGTTACCTATGATTGTAAATGATGAATATAACTCTGGGTCTGCATGTGCATAAATTTTGAAATTAAAAAAATGGGGACCTGACTTTGGCAGATTGGGCATCACCAGCTCCATTTAACCGCCTCCGTCCATAGGTGACTGCTAAGAAGGGGTTAATTCTCAGGTAGCTTTTACCCTATATAGCCCGGGGGGGGGGGGGGGGCTAAAATGCCCCCCCCTCAACATTTTTCGCGATAAATTTTTAACGCGATAATATCTTGCGCTGAAATTTCATGACTTTTTTCTTTTGGGTCTTGCGCATCTTTTGAAATAAAATAAAATCGGACCTAGGGTTACGAAGTCACGTGACCTTTTGTCTATGCATGTCAGCCCGAAAATCGCTAAATTTCGTGATTTGTGTACAAAACATATGGAAATATCAGTTTTCATAAAAAGAGATATATCATTGATAATTTGGTCTTGTTTACATTTTAGGTGTTTGTTTTGGGGTTCAAAGTAGTTGATTTATCGTTAGAAATAAAATAAACAACAAAAACAATAAAATACATATAAGCTAAAAAAACAAAGAAATACATACAAAATTATAAAAACAATCAAAAACATAAGGAAGAACCTGGCTCTTCCAATTTTTTTTTGGTATTGTTATTCCAAATGGTCTAAAGAACATATGTTGTCAAAACCAATGTTTATTTATGAAGAATATATGATTTATGGGTAAAAATATGAATTTTATGACCATATTTGCATAAATTACCATAATTATGAAAATTAATGCATTTTTCAAAAAATTAAAATTACCATAGTATTCTATACACTTCACGAAACACGCATGTAAATTTTCATGGCGAACGGCTGCTTCGCGGCCGAGATCTTAAGGGGGGGCCAAATTAGCCCCCCCCCCCCCCCCCCCCCCCCCCGGGCTATGCATTTTCAAAATAGCCCGGGCTATATAGGGTTAACATAAAAACTACCCTTCTCCATTAAATTCATGTGGCCATTCAATGAACTAGCATACAACTTTATTAACTTTCAGTCCTTTTTTGAAAAAACAAAACAAAAATGACCTGTTATTTTGTCTTGATATCTGATAGATGATGCATAAATTGCATCATTGACGTGTCATCCTACACAGAGCTCTACAGGGGGCTGTGGTCAATACAGATACAGGAATATTACTTTTTATGCCCTATTTTACAACAACAAAAAGTAGAAACCATTCAAAAAATAAATAACCTGTTACTTTGTTTGATAAATTTTGCATTAAATGTTTGTGAATTTGTGAAAAAATACTGCTGAAAATATTTAGGTTACTGTATTAAATATTAAATAATTTCCAGTGTAATGAAATGAGAGTCGGTAGGAGTCTAGCTTTCGATCCTAGCAGAACCTTTGTCAGGGCGAAATGACAATAATGACATGTATACAATTTTTGATTTAGATCGCCAGGGAGCTATGTGTTCTTGCTATCCATGACCCTCACACCACCCTACACAGAGCACTCCATGAGGCTGTAGCCAATGCAGAGGCAGGAGTAATGATACTCAAGGTATTATTCTGATTTGTATGCTTTTTAACCCCTTTGTGCTGTGAGTGGAAATGGAGATTTCACAATCCAATAGGAACGACACAATGCAATACTTGGTAATCATTCCATATTCTAAATGAAAGGGGTAAGTCTGTTTTGTTCCATTTCAAACTGAATCGTTATGAAATAGCAGTGATGGGCACAGCAGTAAGTAGTACTAGGGAATCAAAACAAACAATTTGTTTATTTGTTAACAGGAATTATCAATCTTTCAATTTCATCAATGTAAACATAGATTACCATGAATTTATATTCCCTTTTAAGATGTGAACCTGCAGTAATACGTTTTGACTACCATCCTAGAAAAAAAGAGGAAATTATGTCTAATTTAAAACACAACTTGCTTTGGATACCTGATTAATTTAATAAACTTATAAAGTCACATATTTTGTCTAAATTTGAAAATGAATGTGAAAATTAAAAGATATACACTTATTGTTAATTTTGTCTATTTCCTCGATTGTATTGCTTCTAATTTTGAATTCTGTTACTGGGTGCATTACTTACCATATTTGCCTGTGTATTAACCGCACCCCTAAATTTGGGTTGACTTTATACTTTTCCTGTACATAAACTCAAAATCTCATTGTATAAACCGCACCCCCCCCCCCCCCTTTTGGTGGGTTCTTCCATCATGAAAAAGGTGTGGTTAATACACTAGCAAATAAAGTATTATACATTGTGTATTATGGGTTGACAAATTCTCTTGTGATTAACTTTGAAATTTACTGACTTTCCTGTAGGCGTTACAGTGCATTCCTTTCCTACTCCAACTGGAAGTGGAAGATAGACCGTGCTTTCTTGGAGAGCTCCATGGATTTATTGGTAACCTAGGCAACAGAGAACTCTCTTCCACAGAGGAAATCAACCTGCTGAAGATTGTAGACCAACTTATGAAGGTATTTACATACATGTTGGTTAATTGATTGATCAAATTGTGGTTTGATTCATGAATTGAAGAATAATTGATTTATCGATTGGTTGATTGATTTATTGACTGATCAATTGGTTGATTTATTGATCGATTGATTGATTGATTGATTGATTGATTGATTGATTGATTGATTGATTGATTGATTGATTGATTGATTGATTGATTGATTGATTGATTGATTGATTGATGGATGGATGGATGGATGGATGGATGGATGGATGGATGGATGGATTGTTTTTATTCATTCATTCATTTATTGATCGATTTATTGACCAACTGACTAACTGATTGCTTGCTTGATTGTTTAATTGATTCATAATTGATTGCTTGCCTGATTGATTGATGACCAATCGACTGACAAACGGACCAATCAACAGACCGATTGACCAACTGACCAACTTACTTGAATGATTGATTGATTGATTAATTAATTTATTCATCCATTCACTCATTAATTCATTCATTCACTCATTCATTCATTCATTCATTCATTCATTCATTCATTCATTCATTCATTCATTCATTCATTCATTCATTCATTCATTCATTCATTCATTCATTCATTCATTCATTCATTCATTCATTCATTCATTCATTCATTCATTCATTCATTCATTCATTCATTCATTCATTCATTCATTCATTCATTCATTCATTCATTCATTCATTCATTCATTCATTCATTCATTCATTCGGGACCAGTACAAAACAGATTAATTAATCAAGATTATTATTTACCAATGAATGAGTAAAAGTATTAATTTTAAATATATTTTTCTTCCTTTCACAGCCATATCGCTCTCCCAACCATCCTGACTTGCCAGCTGCTTTCCCTCCTCTGGTAACCCCGGGAAAGATGGCCGAGAACTGCGTCTGGCCATTCCTACAACCTGCTTGCGGTTACAGACAAACCAGCTTGCACTTACAAACAGTTCTCAGGATTCTGGACTTGGTGTTGATGAATAGCACCAGGGAATCGATGGATTTGGGTGGCGTGTTTGAACCTAGCATAGCCTTGAGTGCCTTGCTCTGCCTTCTGAGCCTCATCCAAGACATTGATATGGGTGGAGTAGGAGGAGAGGATAAGCATGTCAATAAGGAGCTGGTGATTGGTCTTGTGCAGAAATTTGCTGACATTGTCCAGGAAGGTATGAAATATGAATCAAGTGACCAGTATTCAGTATTTAAATGACTCAGATTTAAAATGATATAACATAGTCTATATAAAGCCTAATCCTAATGTAACCGTAACCCAAATAATTGTTGATTGGACTTGTGCAGACATTAACATACCTTATCAATGGAGGTACATTATGAATCAAGTGACCATTGAAGGTACAGATATTGCTTCTTTTTGTTTTGACGATTTAAAATGAGATTAGGGCTCCATAGTTAGAAAATATGCAAATTTGTAACCGATCAGATTTGCACATTTAGTCACATGTTCTGACTTGCAGTAAATTGTGACTTTACAATCAATTGCATCTCTTTCTGCATCGGGGGGGGGGGGGGGGGGGGGGAGGATGGGGCTATCACATATTAAATGAGGAAGGGGAGAGGAAAATGCATAGGAAAAATGATGAGTTGATCAGCATGTCATCAAATAGCTGGCAATTACACTTGTGCAGAATTTTGCAGGCATCCTTGAAAAGAAGGTATGATTCTGTAAACATGTTTAGGACTGACTTGTATAGAGAATACTTTGGCTCTGCAGTCAATGAAGAATTAATGTTATAACAAAATGTAAATGTCTGCAGTTTGTTTAATAAGAACATTATTGTTTGGCTGCCTCATACCCAGGGTTAGGGTTACCTGTTCTTACAAAAGACCATAATATCAATGGAGTGCCAGGAGGCACCTTAACTGCAGGGTACTATGATACAACTTGTGTTCATCATTGAAGAAAGATGCTACCCTGCGTAAAATACAAACAAATGTATTGTCATTTTATCATTACAGCAGAGTGTGTTGATGCTGGTGTGGAATGGCTCTTGCAGCAGACTTCACATCTAGACTGGACAGTCCGCATGAGGGTCAACGCACTTTTCATGGATGTCGAACCAGTATGTTCTAAGGTTAGTTATTTAAATGATTATTTATGTCTAATTAAAGAGGGATATAGTCATAGATACTGTATACGCCAATATTTTCGCGAATGAGAGGACATTTTCGTGAGTTGTTGATTTCGCGATTGGCATGTCACACCTGGGAAAACAGTTCACTGAAAAGTAGTGACAAAAATGCAGAAAATGTATGACAATAAATCATCTCCTAAAATACAGCAAATCCATAAATTAATTGCAGTATTAGCATTTCTGACATATTTTTAATGGAAATATGGCGATATATTGTTCAGGTTTACCTGGATTACGAAATTTCCAACGAAAATAGACTCAAATCACCCCAGTGGTCGATCGTTTCTTCATCACACTTTGGCGAATTTCCTAGCCCGCATAGCACTGCTATTTTCTGCCAACTAGAACTCGAAATTCGCGAAATTAACAGCTCATACAGTAATATAAATATCCCAAGTTGCCCAGGCTAAGGGCAATTGTTTAATATTCAAAACCCCTGCATATTCTTAGGTTGTGGAATTGATGTTGCTTCTTTTTTCTTCTTCATTAAACACATATTTTTTTCCCCTCAGTTTTTAATATCCTTTATTATTTTCTTACACTTTATTTGATTTAATTGCAGAATATCTCACAGATGGTATCAGAAATCACAGATTCCGTTACCAAGTGCAGCACTATTGATGGATCCAGCAACACAGCTGGTGAGTAATTGAATAATTGTTTTCTTCTTCTCAAACTTGGGACTATGGGAAAATTGTGGGATACCAGTCATCGCAAACATACACTAATTCACAATATTTGATCCACTTGAATAATGTTTTTTTTTTTTTTGTTGCTCATATCAGCTACACAATTTAACACATTCATGTCACTGAGGATAACATACATATTTTTTTTTCCTTACAGAACCAGTCAGACTGTACACAATATGGAGTTGCACAATGGTAGCCTTCTTTCAAGCGTGCAGGATATCTTCCAAAGTCACAGATCTCCTAATTAAGGTATGTTAATTATTTCTGTATTAGTACATATTTTGAAATTTATAATGCTATTATATATCGACTTGATATTCAGTTCACTAGTTGTCGTTCATTTGGGTTCAATAAGAAATATACGATAAGGTACCTTTAAATTCAGGGAAATGGTAAAAATATATTTTGATGCCATTGATTCTAATTTCCAAACATATTTATGTTTTCTGCAGAACTTGCCCTCCACCATTCTTTTGCAATACGTCGTCTGCCGGAAAGATATCCACCGAGCAGTGTGTATCACCTTGTTCCTACCACTGAATGACTTGCCATAAAGTCCTTCATTTTGATAGTTAAATGGCAATATTATGACTAGATGTCATTGATATTTAATAGTTCACATACTTTTCTGGTATTTTCCTCAGAACTTGCCTGCCAGCATTCTGTGTGATACATCATCCGCCAGAAAGGACTTCTACCGCTCAGTGTGCGTCGCTTTGGGTCAAATCCTGCCACAGAGTTCTTCATCAGAATGGCTTGCCATACTTGATGCTCTTGGCAGCTTGCTGGACGGAGGGCTCCTTCACGTTAACTACACGACTAGATTCCTGTCAACTTTACCTATGGTCAACCTGACAGGTTTGTGTATATATTTTGTTTATAATAATGATATAATAAAATAGCACTCATGAGTAAATATTATAGAATTGTGCACTAAATGGCTTGCCATACTTCATTCCCTTGACCGGATGCAGTATTATAGGATCCACAACTAGATTCTTGTAAAATCTTACAGGATTCGACATACATTGGAACTACTAATCAGACTTATAACAATTATAAGACTGGCAGTAATAATATCTTTGCTGATGATAGAAGCTGTGATGGTGTTGAAGATCATGACGATGATAAATGGTAATATTGATGGTGATGGTGATGGCGGTTGCAGTGATGCTGCTGATTGATGAAAGTGGTAGTGATAATAATGATGTTGCTGCTGCTGATGTTTGTAATGATGATTGTGATGAAGATACAAAGGTGCAAGTAATAATTGAAATTATAAATAATATTTATATTGAGTTAGAAGAAAGGTGTATAAAATGAAATAAAGGCTAGATTAAATCGAACAAAGGCATGTTCTCTTTTTTTTTGTTGCAGTTTACAGAAGTCAACTCTCTCTCTGCCAAATACTGACCTCGGTGATCCAGCTCCTGGGAAGTGTCTGCATCTCAGAGTCTCTTGGTATATCGTCATGGCAACAGGTCATCAAGAATTACGCTCGGGTGATGAAGGTACATGCAGTTTGACAATTAAAGGCCAATGCAACACTAGAATAGAGTTTATCCTACTTTATACATCGTAATATGCTTGTTTATTTCGCATAACATTACCCCGACGCAGATTTCTGCTTTGGACGAAATATGTGCAAACACTATCGGGTAGACCACTATTCACGTGAACGCTGGAGGCCGCCATTGTTAGGTCTGTGTAGACTATTGAGATCGATCACTGATGCATTCCTGCATTCACCGGACCAAACCATTGTTTGAATACTTGTAGACACTTTGATGAGGCTGCAAATCAGTGAAAAGATTTTTTTGTTCGGCCATCCGCACAGTCGTCAGAATTTGCGAAGCATGTCGGGTAGTTACACGAACATGGCCGCTCCCATCATCTTTTGCTACTGTAACAATTAGTAAAATTTGAGTATGTTCACAGAAGGATTTCATGGGATCCAGTAGGCCAAAAATGCCAAGTCATGTATCAAATTAAATGTCTGTTCACCCTCTAAATGATAATAGTAGCCGAAAGCCATAGTTTCATTGTCCTTTAATAGTGCTTTAAGTTATGAAGACGCCCAATTATTTCTGTAGTTATACTAGATATGTGTATTCGTGAACTCAAACTGTTTGAATATTTGAAATATAAAGGCAGATTTTAATTTTACAATCATATGCAATTAACAGAGTTGTTTATTTATTTAATCCTCTCATTTTGACTCTATTTTTATTAGCAACAACAAATATTTGTTTTATTTTGTATGTTACAGTAATTGACTCAAATGCTAAATAAATCTTAATAATTTATAATGATGATAATTTATTCACATGTGGTTTTACAGCAGGCACAGACCATTACTTCGTTCACCTCTTCTTCCTCATCCAATCCTTCTGCACTGATCGTCCTGTACAGTCAGTTCTTCTGTCATTCATTTCTCGGAGAAGGCAGAGACCATTTCATCCACCTCTTCCTCTTCCTCATCAATCCCTTATGCACTGATCATTCTGTATAGTCACTTCTTCTGTCATTCCTTTTTATGCCTCCGCAACGAAGTAGCCGGAGGCATTATGTTTTCGGGTTGTCCGTCCGTCCGTACGTACGTACGTCCGTACGTACGTACGTCCGTACGTCCCGTTCTCGTGAACGCGTTATCTCAAGAAGGGATAGACAGATTCTGACCAAACTTGGTACATGTATGTATCTTGGGGGGACGATGATCTGATTAGATTTTGGGGTCATGAGGTCAAAGGTCAAAGGTCACAGAGCTCATTATATATGCAAAAATAGCTCGTGATCGCGTTATCTCAAGAAGGGATAGACAGATTCTGACCAAACTTGGTACATGTATGTATCTTGGGGGGACGATGATCTGATTAGATTTTGGGGTCATGAGGTCAAAGGTCAAAGGTCACAGAGCTCATTATATATGCAAAAATAGCTCGTGATCGCGTTATCTCAAGAAGGGATTGACAGATTCTAACCAAACTTGGTACATGTATGTATCTTGGGGGGCCAATGATCTGATTAGATTTTGGGGTCATGAGGTCAAAGGTCAAAGGTCACAGAGCTCATTATATATGCAAAAATAGCTTGTGATTGCGTTATCTCAAGAAGGGATTGACAGATTCTGACCAAACTTGGTACATGTATGTTCCTTGGAGAGCCAATGAACTGATTAGATTTTGGGGGTCATGAGGTCAAAGGTCACAGGTCTCATTATATGTAAAAGTAGCTTGAGATTGGAAATCTCAAGAACTGAATATCAGATTTCAATCCAACTTGATACCTGAATGTATCTTAGGGAACAATTGTAGTCATTAGATTTTGGGGTCATGAGAGCAAAGGTCAAGGTCACTTATAGCTCATAATTGTGATACGGCAAGATCTAAAAGACAGAGTACCATCAAAATTTAGTTGACCGAATTAATTCTGTGTACATGTTGATTTGGGCTTGATATGAATAAATTGCGTAATGGCGGAGGCATCATTTTCGACTGCGCGCAGTCGAAGATCCATCTAGTTTTCATTTCATTTCTTCTTACGTGGTTCTAGAGAAGGCTCAGATCATTACTTCCTCCTCTTCTTCCTCATTCAATATATGTGCACTGATTATCCTGCACAGGCAGTTCTTTTGTCCTTCATTTCTTTTGTTTCAATCCTTCACAGTTGGTTCTAGAGAAGGCTCAAAATGTTGCATCCTCCACCTCCTCTTCCTTTTCCTTATCACATCATCAAATTGCATTCCCTTTGCTAATTTCCTCATGAAGAACACATCTCATTTTTTTGTAAAGAGCAGGGAGAAATCCCGGTGGGTGTTTACACATTTAAATAACAGTGCGGGAATAGGTAAATTGTTTTGACCCCTCGTCGTGCAGCTTAGTAAATACTGTGTGTAGTTTGAAAAATTGTTATTTGGGCATTAATGCCTTACTTGAGAAATAGCTTTACTCTATTTGGGGTATAAGCTTACCTGTATGACACTATATGACACACTAGTGTTGCGGTGTCGTTAAAATTATTTCCAATCCAATCCAATCCCTTTGCTAATTGTATTTGACTGATGCTAATAATCATAAATATATAAATCTTATTCAATTTCCTTTTCATTTTTCACAGGTGGTTCTTGAGAAGGCTCAGATTGTTTCATCCTCCACCTCTTCCTCTTCTTCCTCATCCAATCCCTGTGCGCTGATCATCCTTGCCGTCAGTTCTTCTGTCATTCATTTCCTTCTTTTCATTTCTTCACAGGTCGTTCTTAAGAAGGCTCAGATTGTTATCTCCTCCACCTCTTCCTCTTCCTCTTCCAATCCCTGTGCGCTGATCATCCTTGCAGTCAGTTCTTCTGTCATTCATTTCCTTCTTTTCATTTCTTCACAGGTCATTCTTAAGAAGGCTCAGATTGTTATCTCCTCCACCTCTTCCACCTCTTCCTCAATCCCTGTGCGATGATATCCTGTACAGTCAGTCCTTCTGTCATTCATTTCTTTCTTTTCATTTATTCACAGGTGGTTCTAGAGAAGGCTCAGACTGTTGCATCCTCCACTTCCTCTTCTTCCTCACCCGATCCCTGTGCGATGATCATCCTGTACAGTCAGTTCTTCTGTCATTCATGCGAGGTCTCCCAGTCCGTGCCGGCCGGAGAAAGCGATCAGCTTTTCGTCTGGTGTCTTGAACTCTTAATGAGGCTTGAAGAACTTGTCAGTGGTTGCCTTGACAATGTTGGACTTAGTAGTCATGGAAATGGTGGTGTTAGTAGCCATGGTAATGAAAACATTGGTAACCATGGTAATGAGGGGGTAGTTTACCGTGGCAATGAGAGAACAGCCCTCCTAGGTGACATTGTGTGTCAGGAAGTGGAGACTCTGAATGAAGTCGTCCTAAATCTTGCAAATGAAGAGCAGAGGACGACACTTCAGCAAAAATTGAATGCACTGCCATTACGATTAAAGTGAGGAAGATTTCTCACTGTAAAAACATTATCTGGTGCATGACAAATTTTTCTTTCACAATCAAAGATAATGATTAGAATTATGCCAAGTCTTCCAAATGAAGAGCAGAGAACAGTGCTTCAGCAAAAAATTGAATGCATTGCCATTACGATTAAAGTGAAGAAGATTTTTCACTGGAAAAACATTATCTAGTTCATGCCAATTTTTGTTTTCACAATCAAAGATAATGATTCGAATTATGACAAGTCTTCCAAATGAAGAGCAGAGAACAGCACGTCAGCAAAAATTGAATGCACTTCCTTTGCGATTATAGGGGAATGCTATTTTCCTAGAGATTAAAGCCTTTATCATGCCAAATTATGCTTGTTTTGTTTTCACTATCAAAGATGATGATTAGAATTATTAGGAATCTTCTGACTGAAGAGCAGAAAACAAGATTTCAGCAAAAATTTAACAATGTATGTCATTTTTTTGTTTAAATAAGGTTGATATTTTGCTTGTGGAAAAGTATAGTTCATGCCAATTTCTTATTTTATAATCAAAGTTGATTGGAACTATGATAGACCTTCTTACTGGAGAGCAGAGAACAATGCTTCGGCAAAAAATTGAATGAAATGTCTTACACTTAAAGTGAAGAAGAGATTTCTTAGCTGGAGAAAAATTGTTATTTCTGCCAATTTTGTTTTCTTTTATTTGCAATGAATTGTTATGATTAGAATTGCATATGTCTTCTGATTGCAGGGCAGAGAGCAAAAACTTGCAACAGTGTTTTAATTAAAAACAGTCAAACCTGTGTATAGTGACCATCCAATGGATACAAGAATAGTGGGCACTGTTGACAGGTGACCTCTATAGACGGGTTCCATAGCACTGTTTTCCCCAATGGGGATCACTTTTGATAGCCACTACGGGCAGGTTGGCTGCTATATAGACAGTTGGCCACTAAGACAGGTTTGACTGTAATTATAATTTTATGTTGGTATTATATTAACCCCTTCAGGACTGATTGATTTTGCTAATAGCCTATAACATGTATTCTCCCTAGACCCACGCTGAGTATTTTCTGGACCAGTTCTGAATGGGTTAACCTGTTCAGGACTGGCCCCCAAAATATACCATCTAGGGCTGTTGGAAAGAGCATGTTAAATATAAATCAAATAATCAAATAGTTTTGAATAGGTTGAATATACATTATCCATGCGATTCAGCCCTGAACATGAACATGAGCATCGGCAGTTTTGGGACAACCACACATTTTTGTCTTCAGTGTTAATGAAAATGAACAATTAAGTAAATTACTTACTGCATTGTATGTAAGAAATAATTTTTGGAAATGATTGAAGACTTGAAATTGAGTAGTACAAATGTACTAGCAAATCATATAAAGCACGGCTGACTAAAATTATCTATGTTCAAATGCACTTTCATGTACTTAAACGTACAATAAATATCCTGGGGTTGTATTCTGAAATCGATTTTAAAGTTAAAATTTATTTTATTTACGTCATATCTACGTCACTAAAATATATATTTTAGCAAGTGACGTAGATACAATAAATTTTGACTTTAAATCGTTTTCAGAATACACCCCCTGGTTTTAGTCGACCTGCCATTATAAGATGCATCAGCATTTCAAAAAGAAAAAATCAGCTGGTAAGTGCTTATGAATCTTTCCATACAGATATATATACAGTGTCATGCTGGCTGAAATAAGAATTTCTTGATATTCATATAGAAATAAAGCGGTCTCTCTTCATCAAGTTCAAATGGTTGTAACTTTCCTTTTTTTAATACCTATTTTGCTATCGCTTTTCTACTAATTGTCAGGTCTTGTTCAATTAATTTCATAAGAAGCTATAATTTCCAGGGTGAATTACCCCTGTGATTTTGTTCCCCCCCCCCCCCCCGAGATAATTGCTTTGTTCATTAAAATGCTGTCTTCTTGTAATAAGAGACCTATAACATAATACCGAAATTACAAAACATGTTTCTGATTTATGCATTTTTAAAAATATAAGTGTGTGTGTGCACTTGTAAGGACCGGCAAACGGGGATACACACGGGTTTACACACCGGCAAACGGGGATATGCCGGAAAACGGGGATATCCCCGTTTTCCGAACAGCCTGTAGGGTGCTTTAGGGATCGTCTTAAGGGCTGTACTGTATGTTATTATGATTTTTGAAGGATATCCCTTATTCGCCCATTTTACATCTATGTAACCGATGGTGTGTATGTGTGGACTGTTTGTGTATGTGAGTGTGTGTGTATGTGTAAACCGGCCAACCCATTGGGCATATGTCCATGTTTACACACCGGCAAACCGGGGATAAGCCAAAAAAGCCGAAAAAAGCGCGGATATCCCCGTTTGAAGGTGTTATAAAATTTATCCCCGTTTGAAGACTCCTACAAGTATGTGTGTGTGTGCGAGTGTGTGTGCATGTGTGTGTATCTACGTGTATGTGGGTGCATGGATGTTTCCGTCTGTGTGTGTGTTTGTGTACATGTGTGAGTGTATGTGCGTGTATGTGCGTGTCTGTGCATGTGTGTGGTGTGCGTGTGTGTTGGTGTATGTGTTTGCATGTTGTTGGTGTGTGTGTTTGATGTGCATGTGTATGTGTGTGAATAGGATAAGTGTGCATGGATGCATCACATGCATATATGCATTTGAACTGATATTTCAAAGTAACCATATATGGGGCACAACTAAAAGTAGAGAATTAGCACATACAGAGCGAGCCGATAGTGACAAGGGCGTCGATTTCTTCTCACCATTGCGGGGGATGATTCGTCATTTTGACCATCTCTGGCGAGGGAGCGAAGCGACAACCCAGCAGCGTGCCCGGGTTTTTATGGCTGAGGGAGGGGGGGGGGGGGGGCAATTAAGCTTTTGAATTCAGCTGTTTAGAAATTGGAAGATTAGTGCAGCATTGCAAGCATCATGTTATGAGCTGGGCTTTGTCCAATATGAACTTTGACCTGATAGATACATATACTGCAAGCATTCTGATGGAACCCTGAATAGCATCAGTCATACCCACATTGGGAAGCTTATTGGGGGTCCAGGGGGCGGAGCCCCCGGAAGCTTTGGGATTTGTAATATCCAGATATATGTTATGATGAGGGCACTGTCCAAGAATGGATGCATTTTAGCCTGATAGATAAATACTGTCGATTGCAATCATCCTGATGGAACCCTGAATAGAATAAGTCAAGGGATACCCACATTGGAAAGCTTATTAGGGGTCCAGGGGGCGAAGCCCCCGGAAGCTTTAGGATTTGTAATATCCATAAATACAATTAACTATTGAATAGTTAGCTCAATTTTAGTGAGTGACGCGCCAACGCACAGTGGGCCAGGATCGCCTGAAAGTTTGCCAAGAGAGAAGTCCTGAATAATATTTAATGAGTAGGCCTACATGGCTGGTACTGGGTCAAATAACGTTAATGGGGGTTCCAGGGGCGCAGCCCCGGAAGATTTTGGATTTGGGCAGTTAAGCATTATCAAAAAGTGGTTTAAAGAAGACTATCAACTTCCATTCATGAGAGGGGGCAATGCTCCTTAATTTTAATGTTATTATATATTTTTGTACCCCAAATATTGGGGGGGGGGGGGGGGGGGGTGATAATACAGGCCATCCCCCCCACCTGAAATATTGGGGGGGCGGGATATATCCCCCCATCCCCCCCCGTGATCGACGCCCCTGGATAGTGACATCCTACAGCACAATTGGTCATTCAATTTGTTCATGTATCCTCTGCAGGAAGAGCTAGATATTATATCATAGGGGGCGCAAATATTCGCCTCACTTCCCTGCCCACACCCCCCGCCCACACCCCCCGCCCACACCCCCCGCCCACACCCCCCCCCCCCCCTCCTCCCCATTTGTTCCATTTACATATAGGTGTAGATATATGGAGCGGGTGCATACTAATGGGCACGGGCGTAGCGAGTTACGTAATACCTATTCAACTGGGGGGGGGGGGGGGGGGGATGAGAATAGATCATCCCCCCCCCCCCCCCCCACTTGAATGGGTATCAATGTCATGTCTACGCCCGTGCTAATGGGGGAACACATAATATATAGTAAGATATCTAACTTTGGGGGTAGCGGTGCACTTCTTTATATTGTTTAGATTTCTTCATTTATATGATTTTGTTATCATATTTGGGATTACACGGTAAATCTGTCACTTTTGCCTTTTTATTAATTAATTAATTTATTCTCTCTCTCTTATTTTCTTTAATTGTTTGTTTGTTTGTTTGGTGGTTTTTTTTTGGGGGGGGGGGGGGGGGGCGGGGGCGGGGCAGGGAGGTCAGGGGGGGGGGGGGGAGCAGGGGGGTGGGGCGGTCGCGGGGATCGGAAGAAATACATATTTTGGACCACCGGCCCGTACGATGTGCGCGCGCTATTATGTATGTTACGAGACGCACTTGCGCGTACTGAGCGCACGCGTATGTGGCACGCATGATTTTACACATGCTGCATGCAGCGCTGCGCATGTTTGACAACATTTAAACCAGCTAATTTGACAGGAAAACATGAGGACGTTTACGTTTATCTCGATCAAATTTGTCCCGTATACACCTTGAAAATATACTCTCTTTAAACCTCTATGAAGGAAGCGTGAACTTGTGAAACATGTCGGATAAAGCGAAAATCAAGAAGGAGGTTACGATTGTTTTGAGGGCCCTGCTGCTTTCAGCTCCGATGGGCCTGACGGCGGTGGAAATCGACCGAGACTTTCGGGAGGCTCAGGGGTACGGTGTCCCGTACAGAGAACTTGGCTACAATAATACGTCGGATCTTGTGGAAGCCTTGCCCGAAGTTGCATCGTGCACTTGGGAACGTGGGCATGCAGTTTTTCGCGCAGTCGCAGACAAGACTACAAGACACATCCAAAGTTTGGTGTCAAAGCAAAATGTTGATGTGAGAAAGTGCCTGAAAAGGAGGAATGCAATTGAGAGGAGTGTGTCGAGATCGGGATCGGGAAGATCATACAGTTACAATCCATCAGCTAACCGCGGCCGTTCGCAGCCATACTACCGGTCCGCGCGGGGCGGCGGTGCAGGAGGGGGGAACAACTGGAAAAGAACCAGCTCCTATCCTCCGGGGGATTTAGAAGATAATCATAATATACCTGCAGGACCATTTGGCAACCAACAAAAATCAAGAACGGTCTCGATACCGTCAACAAGCCCAGCGTATCTCCGCACGCAGCTGAAAACCTTACTCACCAGTCACCCAAACGGCATTCTGAACACGCACTTTGCCTCGATTTTCAGTCGAAAGTTCGGTTTTCCAATTGACTACGCGAAGCTGGGCTTTGCAGGTTTGCCAGGTCTCGTCAAGTCTCTGCATTCTGTGCTCAGTGTTGAACATCTTGGTGAAGACAGGTTCAGGATCTACAGTAATGAGAACTTTCCAAAAAGGAAGGAGAATGCTTTACGGCCTACACCACCGGCACCAGCACCAGCACCAGCACCAAAAGTTATTCCCAGATATAATCCAGATGGTATGAATAATATATGATATATCTTCTGACTTCTGGCATTCTCTACCAAACTACCAAAGTGTGCCCACTACTTAGCATGCATGAGTTGACTATCAAAAAACGAGAGTATCGATTAACGGTTCTTTTAAATATAGTCGTGCATGCCAAGTCGTGGGCATGCTTTGGTAGAGGAAACCATTTTTGTCTAGAAATAACTAATTGTATATTTGCTCTGATTTATTAAATTTTAAAATCTTGTTTTGGTTATGAAATTATAATTTTCCAACAAGTTTGTAGTGCACTTTCTGTAAACTGTGTCAGAGTAAATATTGATTTGTATTTTGTATGATCTGTTAATTCTATTTGTTCCCATTGTATTTCTCTTTATCTTCATGTAGCTTGACTTTGTAGTTTGTTTTCCCTTAATCTTAAATTCAATAGCAGCCAAGTCAGTCCCATTCCATTTTCAGAAAGCATAATCACTCGGCCGAAAACCAGCAGACTCGACCAGCTGCAAACTCAATTTGTTAAAGATAATTTATTCTTAACCATCCATCCATTTGATATATTCTCTAATTTTTCAATAGCAACCAAGTCGGTACCATTCCAGAAAGTGCAATCACCCCAGAAGACCAGCTATGCCTCGGCGACCACGGTTACCACGGCTCCTACTGGTAGCGGGAGGGCCAGAAGACCTCTGTCTCAAAGACCTAGCGAGACTAGCTCTCGGAGCAGGTCTACGGAGTCAGCTGCGAGCCCCCAGGAACCTTCAGCCCCGAGCACCGAACTCATCGACAAGCTTCTCGCTGAAGAAATACAGCAGGTGAATATGCACCTATTTCCCCCACATGAGCAATTATGTAAATGGTCGTCACAATCTTTGGCCGTATAAAGTACATCTAGGCCATCTCAGAATCTCAGAATTGGATCTGGACATCGTTGATTAAAGGTGCACAGTCTGTAAAGTGTCTAACTCCACAAAAATTAATTTTAGCTTCTACATTTCTCTTCTACCGTGTTGTTTGGCTTATGGTAAGAGAAGAATAAGATAGGGTTACATTTGTTCAAATGCCCCTGTAGTATGACGACATCTATCATTGATAATCATTCAGCTCAAGAGCATTTATAAACGGTCATAAACATCATACTGTAATTAGTTGTAAAAGCTGACGCAAATTTTCACTTTTTTAACCAGGAAAGCAGTGTTCTTTTTCATTGAAACTTTCACACATCATTCAGACATATCTTACAATGATTTTGTTATAGGATTGAAGTCTCAAATGTCATTTTGGGCAATATCAGGACTAACTAATCAGGACACTTTACAGGTGCATGCCCTTTAAGCATCATTGTCCAGAGGTGTGTTAAAGGGGACCACCAGGCAAAGGACAACACATTATTATATGATTTGGTACCGTTTTGTGATATCAAATAGATACCCAACATTTTGCAAAGGGTTGTGTAATTCATAAACAAAGCAATTAATTCCCACCACTTACGGAACCACGGCTATCTCGTGGTTCCACACGGGCCAGGCATTTGTGAGTGCGCCAATGCAATTCACGGGTACGTCAATAGAATCCCGGATGATTCGTTCACTCTGCATAGAGCGCCGCTGGCTCTGCTCGCATAATAGTCTGCGCATTCAGACCGCATGACCGCATGGCTGAGAATGGTGATGCGTTTTCCAATTATATATTTTTTTCTGAAAACAAATTTTTGTGAACTTATTGAAGGAATGGAATACTAAAGATGTTACCTTTCTATAAAAAGATTATTATTTTTGGGTGGTGGTACCCTTTAATATAGGACCAATGAGGAACGACATAGTAAACAAAGACAAATTGCTAAGGAAACCAAATGTCAAAATAACGATCCTTCTTGACCATGACCAACCTTTGCATCTATTCCTAGCCGTGCATTGTTTATGCAATGCCTACAACACACTACAGTATGGTAATGTCTGTATGAGGGGCTTGAACTAATGTTCCAGATTATAAATGGGATTAGGAGGAACAGAATAAACTGTCATTTATACATATACACAAAATAAGGAAGGCTCTTATCATGAGTAAAGTTTATGTGCTAAAGCACTTAGCAAATTGCTGGTATTGTGAAAATCTATATACAATAGGGATTAGAACATGAATAGTGGGTAAGACAGGGTGCTTGACACCTCTGTTGGGATTAAAGATTAATCCTCTTGAGTGACAAATGTAACTGCAGTAATCCACTTGACCCACTTCATTCAGACAAGTTTCATGGAAAGCTTAATCCTCATTCAGCCAATGAATAGAAGCTTGGTAAGAAGTAAAATGCCCTGGTACAAGGTTTTCCAAACAAATTGGCAGATAAATTTAAATATAAGTTTTGTGATTTTAGTTGACTATGCCACTCAGATGGCTGATGCTTCCTAAACATTAAAACATACATATTTCCCCTTAGTTAAAATGAAATATGCTGGTAGTAATAAGGCATATTTACATACAAAAATCTTTCATGTTATAGTAAATATATAATCCATTGCGGATATAGTATCGGAAATAATATCGCTAGTGATATTTGTTTGTCTCGCAATGTATGACCATACATTGCGAGACAAACGAATATCACTAGCGATATTATTTCCGATCTTTCATTTTGTTTAGTTATTTAGATAATTGATACAGAAAATAAAGTATACCTTGTCAGTGTGGGCAGGCTGGCTATAAAGACGAGTAGAGTTAGAGACGTTTTACTGTCTCATCACAATTAGGTTAATCACAATGGTGTTCTACTGCGAGTACATTCGATTCAAGTTATAACAAAATCCTGCCAAAAGAACAACATCCATAAATAAACTTAATAATAAATAACTTGATTTTGTTTGAAATGAGGAGGGGGTAGTACTTCGGAAACTTGTTTGTTTAAATATGATTTGTTATTGACAACTATAATGTTTTGATAAAATTTGTTGATTTTCTTATTCAGGTCTTGTCTCAACATCCTGAGGGTGTCTTTGCTGCAAATCTGCCTTCCGAATACAAGGTAAATAGTTAAAGATTTTTCAAATTCACCAATAAGTTGCCCCTAAATTATCATTTTTTCTGTTTTGTGATAAAATATTGCAGATTATTGCCACCAGTCTTCACTATCAATTTTGAAGGGGGGAAAAAAAAAAATTGCTTTTCTTTCAATTATTCGACCTTGACTGTTGCACACATATCGCTAAAAATGAAATTAATAGTCAATTAGTTGCTGTAGAGACATCTTTTCATAACATATTGATACCAATGTACTTAGTCTTTTTTTACTGCTTATTTACATCTCAGCAAACCAAATCAGATATTTGTAAAAAAAAAAAAAAATAATAATAACGTATGGCTTGGTAGAACTAGTATCTGCATTCCAGAAACTGTCCTTATTGATTATTGTTGTCTAATATATTTATAGAATAATGTCTAGTTTTGCTCTTAAACAATTTTTTTCTTTCAATTTATTTCAGGCTCTAACAAAGAAAGAATTGCCACTGATATCCATTGGTTTCTACAGCGTCGTAGAACTTGTATCTGCCATCCCACAAATAGTTGCAATAGAACGACAGAAGAAGAACAGCGACTGGAAACTCTTTGATTCCCGGACCTACAAGGCAACAAAATCACCAGGTAGAATTAGAAGTTGTAGTTCTAAGGAGTCGTTGAACTAAGAAAATGTGAATGAATAAATGGCTTACAGTTATACCGAGCTTATAAGTCCATGTCGTGACCATCTGGACCAGCTCCTATCCAGATACACAATTTTATGCCAGAAACATACCATACATATTTTTATCTAGTATTGGTACATTATTATGTATGAACTTGTTGCTTTGATTATTTGGTACTGTGTAGGAGTGGATATGAAATGGTATTAAAAGGAACCAAAAGTCCAAAAACATACTATTTACTGCTTCAAGTAAGTTTTTTAGTTGCAAAGAAGTGAGTTGATGAAAATACAGAGAACATGAATTGTGGCTGGTTATTAGACGTTTCTAGAAATTATCATGGCTAGATTACACAAGGTTAGACTGTATGATTCAAGCAATTAGTGCCTTTTAGTGGAATAATTTGTTATTTGTCTGACATTGTGATATAGGGGGGGGGGGGGGGGGGGGCAGCAACTGGAAACCCTTAGAAGCAAGGAATTACATCCAACAAAGTTGACTAGTTTGTATCCCTTCGGTTGTCTCCATAAATAGTTTGCATCCCATTGGTTGTCTTTCTAAACATGTGGACATTTAATAACCTGCATGTTGGTCAGATACAAACCAATGATAAATTCAATCCTTAAATGCTTATTGTGTCTAAATGTCGATGCTTAAATTGTATTTCATGTCATCTGCAGAACCAGCAAGAAAACAGAAGGAAGACACTGCATCGTCAGATTCGGCAGATGACAGCAGATTAGCTGAGGAGAAGAGTAAAGTGAGAGACGTGTTACTGGCCCACCCCACCGGCGTACTACTTCAGGATCTACCTGCTTTCTATGAGGTAATGATGGTCAAAAATATTTACGATTTTCTGTTTAAGTACATGATTCTCCCTATTTGCTACTAACAAATCCATTAATCCATTAAGTCCATTACAGGTCCAAATAGTGCTAAGCAACGGATGATCAGGCTTTCAGTAAATTAGCAAGCCTTTTCCTTACCCAACATATTGTAATTGTATTGAAAAGGGGGTATGTTCTCTAGCCATTGGTTATGTCATAATTTAATTTCATTTAATTAACAAGTTGATTTTCATTGTATTTTCCTTCAGAAATACTTCAAGAAGCCCCTACCTTGTGAGGAGTTTGGTGTCAGCGATGTCAACTCACTTGTCCTTGCTATACCAGACACAATCAAAGTAGTCTACAAGGGTAAAAGTAAGTATAGAGGGATCCATTAACTTTGTATAATTGAACCAAAATCACTTGGAGCTTTCACACTTCTTGGCTTATGGTAGCAAAAGATTGAAATGGGTTTTGATTTTTTAAATGTTTCCCAAATTATGGACATAATTAAGATGGAATTGAAAAGCGTTCCATTTATAGAGAGAGCCCCATGTATCTAGATGCCCTGTTCAGGGGCACATTGGTATTACCCTTCAGTATGCAGATACAGTTTTTAGGTTTATTATCCGCTTTATTATCTTGTGCACTTTCTCAACTCCCTGGGGAGCATGCTATCCCGAGCTGCCATAATAGGGCGCTGCAGGATAATTAATACCCGATCATGTACCCATTTTGAATCCTGGGAAGAAAACTGGTGTCAAATAATACCAACTCGCTTGCTAGTCTTAGCCGTGCCAGACAGCACTTTGTATCACTCTTGCAACTACAATTTTGTTTGTCTTTATTATTTTCCTGTATTATTTCTTTGCAGACAAAGTGTACCTGCATGCTCAAGACCAGAGGTTTCCCAATGGTGGTTTGTCGTATAGCGTAAGTATTAATTACACAGGTTCTCATATAAACAATGTACATTAATGTTAAACTATTTCCCAAGTTTGGTATTGACTGTCTACATGCTCCATAATATCATGAATCACTTTCAGCAATGTGCTTACATTACAATTGAAATGCATTCAAATTGCAGATTAGATTGATATGTAGCAATGCAGGAATTAATTTTAGGGAGCTTCTTTTCCAATCTGATGGATATCCAGAATTTGTTCACATAATACCCTTAGATGGTAATTTTAAGGGCTACCTACTGATTTCAGGGGGCTATTAAAAAAAAATTAGGGGGCAAAATTGCCCTCAGCCCCTGTATATTTCCTACCCTGATCTGTAGACATTCTGTAAACTGTTATTATCCTCTTTTACTTCAGTCTGTCACCAAGTCCATACCACAGGATGCAATTGGCTACGGCTACTCCTTTCACCCCGCAAAGAGGCCCAAACTCAATGAGTACTTCCCGATCTGGGTGTCGACTGTCTACACGCCGCACAAGATTAGCATCCAGATCAAAGACAAGGAAGTCAACACTGCACTGGAGAGGCTGATGGACAATCTAGAGTAAGTTGAATTTCATTCAGAATTGTTTGGAATCCTTTTCTAAACGTTTTTGTTCAGATTGTCTGACTTATTCCCTAAACTTTTTCATCAAATTGTCCGACTTATTCCCTATGCCTTTCATTCAGATCGCCTTATCTTGGAAATGCTCAGACTGATTCCTTAAAGGGTACCAACACCCCAAAATAATATTCATATTAAAGAAACGTAGCATCTTTAGTATTCCATTCCATCAACAAGTTCACAAAAATATGTTTCCAGAAAAAATATATAATTGAAAAACGCATCACCATTCTAAGGCATGCGTTAATGCGGTCTAAATAGCGAAGACTGTTGTGTGCAGAGCGAAGGAATCGCCCGGGATTCTATTGTCTACATGCAGACGTACGCGTAAATAGCGTTGGCGCACTCGCCTGTTGGGAACCAGGAAATAGTAGTGGTTCCGTAAGTGGTGGAAATTAATTGCTTTGTTTATGAATTACACAACCCTTTGCAAATTGTTGGGTAACTATTTGATATCACAAAACGGTACCAAAACATATAATAATGTGTTGATCTTTGCCTGGTGGTCCCCTTTAAATAATCGTCCGACTTGAACCTTTTTGCTCAAATCCATATTCCCTAAACTTTTTTATTTAAATCGTATGACTCATTGAAAGTGTTTGTCTCTTTTTATATATTCAGAGCTGTGTACCACTATCCGGAGGGTGAGAAATACCTGATGCCAGATGCGATGATTGCTGTCAATCAGATCTGCTGCGCTCTGTACCAGGAGGATAACAATTGGCATCGAGGGCTCATCACAGGCGTGCCAAACATCGATCTGGTTGAGGTTTGTATTTTATTATTGTAGTATTTAATTAGTAATTATGTAATTATGTAATTTACATATTGGTCATTTTTGCCTTGTCAAAGATCAAAAGCTAGGCTCTTTACTGACTCTCTTACGTATTGATCATGGCAGTGATGTGGTTATATTTGTGCCCTAGATATGGGGATAACAATTGGCATTGGGGGCTCATCGCATGCGTGCCAAACATTGATCTGTTTGAGGTTCTTTTTTTGCTACCATTAGGACAAAACCTAGCATTTATTTATATGGTGCCTATCATGAAAGTACTCATGAAATACAGAATTACCGTATTTGTCGGTGTATTACCCGCTCCGATGTATTAACCGCACCCCCAACTTTGGCCGTTTTTCCATGAAAAAAAAAAAAAATTTGATAGTATAATTCTTGATTTTTAGTCTTTTAGATGGTCAGCATTTTCTTAGGAAAGGTACCAAAAATAGCTTATCTATCAGAGAATTTTTGCATATGAATTTTGTTTTATTTACTGAAGTCTCCGAAGTAAATAAAGAAAATTATCAGGCCTTCTTCACAGCAGAAGAATCTATAACTTCTGTTGAATTTGCCACACGGATCACTACACATGGGACTACATAAAACGTTAGACAACAAAACGAAGATTTCACCAATAAAACAATCAGAACGGAGATTTAAAAAAAACTGTACCTTAATGTTATTCCTTCTTTCTAGTTCAAATTATGTTGAATCTACTCTTGAAAACTGTTTCAGAAATAGTAAGTAATAATAGCGAGTAATACGGCATACGATCGTCGTCGATCGTCGACATGGATGAAACGATTCTCAAACGTTGACATCCAGTCCGCCGGCCCCCGGTACTAAACAAATGCTCCGATAGCCCGCCATATCACTCGTACACTTTGCGTGAAGGTTATGGGTCTATTTTGTTACGCGAGATCCATCCGCCGGGAATTGGGGAAATCCCCGGCGGATGGATCTCGCGTAACAAAATAGACCCGATAACCTGCACGCAAAGTATATGAGTGATATGGCGGGCTGTATTGGACCATCGGCGGCCGGGGGTCGCGCGTGTCGCGTCGGGAAAGAGAATCCCCGCCTGCATGCATGCTCGGCCAAGCGCGCGCCAGTCGCGCGGCCGGGTGCATGTTAGGATTCGTACTAAGATCGAAGCAATGATCGTGAATCTTCCAAGCCGCTTTCGCAGCAACAACGAGCAATATTTAGGAAGAGGTAAAAGAGAAACATAAAAGACACTGCATGACTTGTTTTGGGGGGAATATGCTTGTATTTTCCGTGCATCGTATGAGTATGAATGCCTTGCTGAGGTGGACTTTGTGACTTGTGAATCTTATCTCCGTGTATTAACCGCATCGTATTAGGGCCCGGCGCTGGCTAGGCAATTTGCGTGTACAATTTTCCTATCTCCGTGTATTAACCGCTCCCCCCATTTTGGAGCTTTTTTTTGGAGAAAAAAGGTGCGGTTAATACACCGACAAATACGGTATGCATTTGTGAGAATGTACACTCGCTATTCAAATCCAATCGGCAATGGAATTATATCATTGTTTTATATAATTGTTTATATTTCATGCTTACAATTTGCATTTCTGGACTGATTTTCTTAAATGTATAAGCTTTTAGTATAGATCTAGATTGTCATAACTATTTATTTACATTCACAAAAAATTTTCCCTCTTAATGAAGAACCTTCCAAATCACAGCAAAACTTCCCTTAAATTCTTATTTTCCATTTTCCTTTTTTCATTTTGTATTACCATAGGTTCTGTATGTGGATTACGGAACATCAATCAGTGTTCCAAAGAACTCTCTCCGCCTTCTCAAGTAAGTGACACTTTTGCTGATATTGTCGGGCCCGTAGCCAGCATTTTGCAAGGGAGGGTGCGTAATTTACAAAAAACGTGACCAAGACCAAGACCAGTGGTTGAGTCGTGAACACACATGTTCTGGGCGGCTAACTGCTTATTAAGTAGGTTCTATTCATGATTTTACTTCTGTGAATCAAAATAGAACAATAATTTAATAGATTTTTTAGGAACAAATAAATGCATTAAATGTGATGGAATATATGATTCTCATTTGTAATTGATGTTCACATTGACAGGTCGTGTTTCATGAAGTTACCCATGGCAGCCATTGATGCAAAGCTGGCAGGAATTGAGCCACCAGGGGTAAGAACATAAACTGTTGATATCAATTCAATTAAAGCAAGCAATCAAATGGGTTTCTAGGAAATACCACTACCTTTGTTGCTCAGTGGGTAAAACACTGGGGCCACATTTCATAAAACTTAAAATCCAATTATTGTAACTAGTAGGTCACTATCCAATCAGCATGGAGCATTACAGCTGTTGCCATGGTAGTTACAATAATTGCACACTTACAACAATTGCAAAAGTTTAATGAAACGGGGCCCAGTAGCCCATTTCATGAAACACTTGCAATTATTGCAAGTGTCCAATTATTGTAACTACCATGGCAACAGCTGTAATGCTCCTTGCTGATTGGCTGTTGACCAAATAGTTACAATAATTGGACACTTACAACAATTGCAAGTGTTTAATGAAATGGGCTACTGGTCTATCAATCTGGTGGTCTCAGGTTATCCATGTGACTAATGGAGCTAAAGAGACCAAAATTCATGAGCTATCTTGTGAGGGTTCCATGATAGCTTAAACATAATTTTTTCATGACCCAACAAAAATGCTAACATATAACCTGACCCTAATCTGAAGCCTAATGCTAACTATAACTTTCACAAAATATGATATGGCAATAATTCCACAGAAAACTTGTCAGTAGGGCAATATTATCTTTACCTTTACAAAAGAAAATATTTTAAAATAATCCAATAGTATGTTGAGCACATCTTAGTCTTCAATTACATGTCTTTGCGCTTGGTACATTACTTTGATTCTTGAATGTTTGCAGGACATGTTGCTTTGATGATGTAAGTAACAATTATTATTCTCCCGATTGTCCTTTTGTTATTTTGTAGGAGAAATGGAGCAATGAGTGTCGGGACAGACTACTGGAGCTGTCCTATGACAAGCCTCTGCTTGCATATGCCGTTGAAGAGAAGGTGAGATAAATGTATATATGATTTCAACGTAGGAATTCATTTTTTTTTTCTTGGGGGCTACCTTTTCAATGGCCTCAAAAAATCAAGGGGCTATTTTTCAAAGAAGGGGCTACTTTTTAAATATCGTTATTTTTCAAAGAGATCAATCACTTTAATGCACAGCCACTTGCGGGAAATTAGCAAAAACATTTAGGAAAAATAGCCAAAACTTCGCCCAGGAGTAACATTTCTCTGGCAGTTGAGCAGAGATGCTATGGGGGACACCAGGCGGTGCCAGCTGGCGGTGAACAGTGCTGCTAGCAGGGGGCGACTTTTGGGGAAATGGTCGGCCCTTGAAGTTAGATTTTTAGGATTTTAGGGGGCTATTTTGAGACTCCGGGGGCGAAATCGCCCGTTGCCCCGTGTATTTCCGACCCTGTATGATTTCTCGTAGAGACAGTTTTTTTTGTGCTTGTAAGATCAAAATATCTCTATACAAATCTATGGTCAAGTTTTAATGTAAGAGTCTTCTCACAAGCTGAATGTATATTTAGGACAGTGATGTCAATATTGAAATTTTACCTGGCAGTTGAATTTTAATATTTCAGCTATTTTTAAAGCAGTGATTTTTTTCTTCTTCCATTTATATACAATGTACTTTGATTTACACTTGTTTATTTCTCTACTTTACAAAGCTCCCTTTGAACTAAGACATAAATGTCTTTATTTGACTAACATTTTATAATTTGTTGTTTTTGTAGAGGACTGCCATGTCCCTGCTTCTGTGTGATACAGCGACCGATGAGGATATACACATCAATGATCTTTTGGTCAGCGAGGGACTAGCCAAGTTTGTCGAGGAAATCAAGCCTGAATCCGAAGCTATTCCAGAACTCCTGCCATCAGAATCTACGATTGAACCTCCGGTAAGAAAACAGATAGCATGTGATACACATTGGCGACAAGGAAACTGTATAGAGAAGGTCATCCTTCAAGGGAAAATTGAAGGATCTCGTAGACCCGGAAGACCGAAAAACCCACTGGGTCGACTGCATAAGATCCTAGGTTGGACAGCCAATATCATCCCTATACCGAGCCGCAGAAGATCGTCACAGGTCATCATCACGTCATCATGAAAGTCACGACCTGTCAGCCATGACGAAAAACCATACCAAAAGGGAGAGAGATGCGTTGAATCGCTGGAAATGCTACAGACTGATTATTATGTTATATATTGAAGTGCTATTTTTGTTGAAACCCAAGGAGCAAACTTTGGCCAGATATTTGAGATAAACATTACATATCTAGACATTCTCTTCAGGAAATGAGGAAATGAGTAAATTAAGGAGTTCTTAGCCTTTATAATGTAATTTCTTTAACCCATTAAAGATAATTTGATTTTGATATTACACACATTCTCACTAACCCCTAGCGTAAGTATTTTCAGACTATTGGACTTGTGTGGGATAAAACCTGTTTATCCAATCTCACAGAATGATATGAAGTTGATATCTTCAATGCGTATCCACTTCATTTTGTATCCATGTATTGCAGCATCTAATTTAGTGTTAATGTATTTTATCTCAATATAAATAGACATCTGAGTTGAGCTTGCAGATGCTAACTGGCATGGGTCTACCTGTTCCAGAGGATGACCCTTCCCAAGCCTTCCAGTGGCCGGATGAATCACAGGAGGTGCAGCAGATCATGAGAGCAGGTCAGTGAGACAACCCCCCAACACTCCACCCCCCAGTGAGATTATTCCCCCTCCCTACTGACACTTGTAAATGAACCATATGCATGTATTTACCTAGAAAGGGAACTTTGGGGCCTAGGGTGATGGTTTAAGAACTACCAAAGATGCTGTCTGAGTATGATTCACTGAAGACCCTCATTATTCAGGTCATTGAGATAAACACTTCCATCCTTCAATTCCTTCCCTTAACCCCCCCCCCCCCCCCCGCATTGCATCGTTCTATTATGGAGGTGTTGCATACAGAGTTGCCATTAATCACAATGTTGCATTTGATTGCAAATCACAAAACACACGCATTTGAGTCCATCAGATTTGCGCATGTTGGCACATTTTCTGATTTGCAGCACCCCCATGATGTGGTAGGTTAAATAGATTATTTCCTATATTTTCTTTGGATCAGGACCGGCAGGTGATGGACAGTTCACTAATCCAGAAGGGACATACATTGCAAATGACAAGAATGATGGCCAGCTGGAGAAAGAGCAACCGGAAAGCTCAGGTAAGATTGTAGAATTGCTTGGTTTAGTAGATCAGTCAGTCAGTTGATGGGCAGTGGATCAATCAGCTACACAATCGACTGGTACAGTAACATATATTTATTCATATTGTATGCACACCCTCTGAATTCAAACAAAGGAAACTTAACAATAATAAATGAAAAAGAAATATATACAATTATATTAACTATATGAGCTAATGTTCATCCCTAGTAATGAAATGGACTAGTCTAATACTTATCTTTACTCTTCCGATTTTAAATGGCACAGCAGAGAGTGGGCCACCACCAGTACAAAATGAGTGTGAAGTGGATGAGAAGTTCATCAAGGAGATGGCAAAAGAGCTGTGACTGATTGACTGACTGACTGACTGACTGACTGACTGACTGACTGACTGACTGACTGACTGACTGACTGACTGACTGATTGACTGACTGACTGACTGACTGACTGACTGACTGATTGACTGACTGACTGACCGACTGACTGACTGCCTAAATGACTGCCTAAATCAATCACATACTCACTAACTGACTGACTCACTGACTGACAGAAAGACTTAATGACTGACTGACCGACGGTTCGACCTACCGACTCAAGACAGACTGACTGACTGACAGATTGATTGATTGATTGATTAATTGATTGATTGACTGATTGGTTAATTATTGAAATGTATCAATCTATTTCTTATCTTCTTCATCGCTTGCTTAGCTGACAGTGGGCCACCACCACTGCAAGACGGGGGCGAGATGGACAATGATCTCGTTGGTGAGATGGCGAAGGAGCTCAGTGAGATTGAGGAGAACTCAGAAAATGTGCAGCAAGTTCCTTGGACTGTGGAAAAGTGAGATATTAAATTTTCATACTTTTTAATTGCCATAGTAGTTACAATATTTTGTACATTTACACAAACTTGGAAAAGCTTAATATATTGGGACCCTGATTTTATTTTGTGGGAGTGTTCTTAAATTAATTGAACGTGGTGCAAGTAACCTGTAATTTGTATATCTCCGCCAATGAAGTGGCCGGAGGCATTATGCTTTTGGGTTGTCGTGTCCTGTTTTCATTCTCGCGATATCTTGAGAACCGGTTGATGGATCAATTTGTTCTGTGATATTCAAGGATGGATTTGAACACCTGTGATACACTTCATTTAATCCGTTTCAGTTGGCGATTAGTGATGTTAAAAGCCTAAACATTGTCCAGCTAATCTAACCTTGTCCTTCGGAAATTCTACACCCTATTTTAAATTGTTTTGTTGAATACCTCGAGTTCTTTGTCTTACACACTGGCCAGACTTACTGGCCACACTCTTCACTTTATATCTTTTAGCGGGCATTGCCAGTATGTTACCAGTGTGCAGATCGTCCGATCGATCAAATCTTGTTCTTCAAAAATGTTCTTAACTCGGTTTATTTCATGGTTACCTTCTTGGTTATGCAATAATCAATATTTGTAATTCCTTTCTATCCCAGGATTGATTTGATTACTGGCCACACTCCTCACCTGATCTCCTTCGGTGGGCATGGCATAGTACGTAACCAGTGCAGTGCGGAGATCTTCCAACTAATCTATTCATATTCTGCGCAAATGTCAATGTTATAAACTATATTTCAAATTATTGTGATGATTACATCAATGTCTTTGTCTTATGCAGTTTGGGTTTTGTTTTTGTTTTTCCCAGGATCGATTTGATTACTGGTCATACTCTGCACCTGATCTCCTTCGGTGGGCATGGCCAGTATGTCACTAGCGTGGAGATTGTCCGTCTGATCTGGTCACAGGACATGGATGAGAATGCCCTCTTTGATTTGGTAGGTGGCTGATGGATGAAACATGTAAATGACATATTACTTATGTCAGAAAAAGATTTATTCTGTTAGTTATAGCTAATAAAGTTTGTAATTGGTTCTTTCTGATTATATTTTGAGGTCATTTAGTTTGGTTTAAATCCAAGTTCATTTAGCAAGAACTTATAAATGATGACATAAATGGTACCCTGGGGTACCAAACGAATATCCGCCATTTTGTTTAATTATTTATTTATTTTCTAGGGCTGTACCGGGGTATAGCGTGCATACAATCGCGCGCTGCACTGCATACACAACGCAATACGGTTGTGCTTCGAGTGGACACAAGATGGCGCTACACACACAGAGCGGTACCCCGGGGTACAACGGTACCCCGGGGTACCGCGTGTGTCATACCGAGTGCTTGCATGGTTCTGAAATTTAATAATGGGTCCTTATTGGTACCCTTAATTTTGATTCTATAAAGTACATTGGAATATGAGTTCAGCCTTTATTTTGTATTCTGACAATATGTAGGTTGAATCTTGCACATATATAAAATGATATTTCAACAGTATTCATAAAAGGCTATATGAGATGATAACGTCATAATTCAAGGATATTTAGCATTCCTATAATATATGTTGATTACCATTGCGTATTCAGGTATAGTGAACGTCGCTATGGGTAACGTTCCATATAACATCAATTTATGCACGCTATGTGTGTACAAATTTCCCATAGAGAGCCAAATGAGCTGCACAGAGGGTGGCCTTGAATAATTTGTAATTTGTGTTAGTGCACTTGTTTTTTTAATGGGAAATTTGCGCGCTGACACTTGCACAAAATATGCAAGGCCTATAATGGATGTAGGGAACATTCACGATTTGAGCAAAGTCGATTTGTGTTCATCAATATGATAATAAAATCAGTTCTTCAAAATCGTCATCTTATATAACAAATAGCACATGCTTCTTGTTGTTAAATATTTCACAATACACACACAAATATACTACACCTACATTATATTGCACTCGGCCTCGATGCAATATTAAATGCACTCAAGAAATTCAAAACATATCTTTTCTTTGTTTGTGTCAATGCACAGATAGAGCAGAAGACTGTCGAGCTGGGTCAGGTGATAGTGGAGGAGATAGACAATGAAGATCTAGCCAACAGTCTAGCAGGGTATGTATAATAAATATGTTCAGTTTTGGCAGAATATGGCCATTTTCTAAACTCTTAGGAAGGGGGGGGGGGGGGGGGGGGGTGCAGCCCCCGCCTTGTACGCCTGTGTATATTGTGTATCTTGTTATATCGGGGTAAGAAGAGACCATAGATTGGTAGTCAAATATTAACTTGTTATTAGAGGGTTTTGTTAGTTCCTGTTACATAAAACTTGTTCGAATTGCTGCAATCTTCTAAATTTGGTAACTGCCAATATACATGGTCCATAACAGTTGTTGTCATAGTAGTTTATAAGTTAAAATTCAAAATTTTCATAAGGCAACACACATTGAAAAATCACTTATCCCAATTGGGCACTTTAGGTTGATATTTGATGAACCTCTCTTGACTGAAAGTACACATTCATTGTTTATTTATTTTTATTTTTTGTCTTGCAGGGAAGGTGTACCCCTCTCTCCCACCCAGCCCTCCAGGCTCCAGCTCTTCCTCATCACTAGGTAAGGTTCAAGCCAGTCTCCAACGAGAAAACTTCTGCTGTTTCACAGAATAAAACACTATGTAACTTCTGGTCCGGAGCACTGTATAAACCTAGAGTACAGTTTAACATATGTCTATGTTTAGCAGTTTAGCAGTTTGACAAATGTTCAAAATGTTAGATGTGACTATTAGACCAGTACCAGCTTGTCTCATGCAGTTTGATTTATAAACTACAAATACAATCCAATTAGTTGTCAACTGTATCTGAAGGTGGGAAGAACATGCATCTACATGTATAATCATTATTAGGCATGCAATTTCCCTGTCAATAAGCATCAAATGTTGGTAGTTTTAGCTTGGTAAGGCATATTGTTACTTGCAATTTTCTTTTGTTTATTTGGTAATCATTTGAATAACGTTTTATGATATGTGTGTTTTTTTTCTTTTCCTGGTAAAGTGTGCCCTTACTGGTGTATGTCTCGGAGCAAGCCAGGCCTGACTTGATCAACCAGTTGAAGTCCATTGCTGACGATATGCCTCCTCTTGAGGTTTGTTACCCGTCATGTTTATTTTGCTAAATGACTCATTCCCCATTGAAATGTGTCCAAATGTTCCAAAGATTAAACAATTCAATTATTTCAATCATAGTTTCCATTTTCCAAGTTTTTCAGTTTTCACAAAATATGTGTTAGCCATTTGTTTGAGTTCAACATATTATATTTTGTAGAATACATTATTACACAACATATAGTTAAATTGATATTGTTATTATTGTGGTCTACATGCCCACATCAGACCACCCTGACGATGAAGTTGATAAAATCTACGATGAAATAGAAGATCTTATGAAATTTGAGAAAGGACAAACATACACAGCTGTTTTGGGCGATTGGAATGCGAGTCTTGGTGAAGGAAGAGATGGAGATGTAGTTGGCCCTCACGGACTTGGAAATAGGAATGACAGAGGAGACAAACTAGCAGAATTCTGTCAGAGAACAGGATTATTTGCCACAAACACCTGGTTCGAACACACCAAAAGACATAGATACACATGGAAACAACCAGGTGATGTACGTAGGTACCAGATTGACTTTATCCTAGTCAAAAAGAGATACCGGAATAGTGTGCTGGATGCCAGAACCTACCCAGGTGCAGATGCCAACACAGACCACAATCTTGTAGTTGCGAAGGTGCAAATTAAACTCAAGAAAATATGCATTGGTAAGCGAAAACCATGCTGGAATCGGGAAAAGACTAAAGGGCCAGAAGGCCAGCTGTTCCGAGAGGCAGTTGAACATATTCTTACAGAGGAGACAGATGAAGACAGGGCTGATACAGTAGAAGAAAAATGGGAAAGACTGAAGAACGCCATACAAACTAGTGCAATGCAAAATATTGGCAAGGAATCTAGAAGAAAAGGAAAAAAACCATGGGTCACTCAGGAAATGCTAGACAAAATGGACGAAAGAAGGAAATGGAAAAATGTGGACACAGATTATGCCAAGAAGGAGTACAGGCGACTGAATAATGAACTGAGAAGAGTAACCGACTCGGCTAGAGATGAGTGGTGGAAACAAGAATGTAAGGAGCTGGAAGAGCTAGCACAGAGAGGCCGACATGATTTGGTATATGAACACGTGAGAAGATTGTGTCAACAGAAGAAAGGTGCTGTAAAACAGAAAGGGGTACTCAGCGAAACAGGCGAGCTTCTGACTGAACAGGATGACATCAAGAAACGATGGGTAGAGTACATCGAACAGCTCTATGCTAAGGAAGACAAGCCGGATATAATCTTGCTGGAAGAAGAGCTGACACTTGATGTTGATGAAATTGGCCCTGCAGTCATCGAAGCAGAGATAGAAATTGCGCTGAAAGAGCTGAAAACGGGCAAGGCTGAAGGAACTGACAACATCCCATCAGAACTGATCAAAATACTTGGAGAAGGAGGGAAAGAAAAACTAACAGAACTCTGTATGAAAATGTACGATGAAGGAAAGTGGCCATCTGATTTTCAGAAAAGTATTCTGATTCCTATAGAGAAGAAAGCCAATACCAACAAATGTGAAGAACACAGGACCATAAGCCTAATATCACATGCATCAAAAATTATGCTAAAAGTATTACATCGTAGGCTAGAAGCAAAAGCAGAAGAATATCTAGGAGAGGATCAGTTTGGCTTTCGTAGAGGGAAAGGTACCAGAGAAGCCATTGCAATGATGAGGGTCCTCAGTGAAAGAAATATCGAACACAATCAAGACATATACGTTTGTTTTGTTGATTTCGAGAAAGCTTTCGACCGTGTGATGTGGGAGAAGCTTATGGAGATACTCAAGAAAATTGGAGTAGACTGGAAGGACCGAAGGCTCATTGCTGAACTGTACATGAACCAAGAAGTTACAATCAGAGTCAATGGAGAGGAGTCAAGTCCAGGCACAATTGGACGAGGCGTGAGACAAGGATGCCCACTCTCACCTCTACTATTCAACATCTATGTAGAAGAAATGGTCAATAAGGCACTTGAAACAGTAGAAGACTGCATTACAGTGGGTGGCTGCTCTCTTCAAGCTGTGCGGTATGCAGATGACCAGGCAATGATAACAAGCACTGAAGAAGGACTACAAGAAATGGTAACACAACTCAATAACACCAGCGAACAATATGGAATGAAGATTAACATCAAGAAAACCAAGGTGATGAAGATTGGAAAACTGCCATCCAACCTGAGAATCAGTATTAATGGACAAATATTAGAACAGGTTACAGAGTTCAAGTATCTGGGAAGCGTGCTTTGCGAAAGGGGAAGATGCTCGAAAGAGATCAGAACTAGAATTGGAATGGCAAAGAATGCTTTCATGAAGAGGAAGGAACTTTTCACACGGAGCATAAATCTCAATCTGAAAAAGAGATTAGTGAAGTCCCTGGTATGGAGCATCCTTCTCTATGCATCTGAAGCATGGACCATCATGAAATCAGACATCAACAGATTGGAAGCCTTTGAGATGTGGTGCTGGAGACGCATTCTGAAAATCAAATGGACAGATAGAATCAACAACGAAAGAGTGTTGGAGACAGTCGGAGAAGAGCGGAAACTAATTGGAATCATCCAGAACAGAAAGAGGAAATGGGTGGCACACAGCATCAGACATAACAATTTGCTCAGACTGGTACTGGAAGGAAGAATACCAGGAAAGAGATCAAGAGGAAGGAAACGCATCATGATGTTGGATTCTGTTACGAATGGCCCATATATGGTGATAAGGACCTGCTCCTGAGCAGAATCACCAGAAGAAGAAGATAGTTAAGTGGGGGAATAGAAAACTGTAAATATCAAGAAAATAGAAAAAAAAATTAAATTGTAAGAGTGTGTTGCCAGTATATTAAAGTCCCCCATATATATTCTAATGGATATCTTCAAAGGGCCATAGTTGTCTTATTTCTTGGCCAATTTGCTCAAAACTTTTCAGATTATTCTTTCTATATTCAATTTTGCATACAATGCTAGAAACGTTTGTTTAATGTGGCCAAGTCGGGCAAGTAAAAATCAAGATTTCCTCATTTGATTGGCCCTAAACAAAGGTAAACATTCTGTGATATGGTTTTGGGCAAGAAAATGTAAGTACCGTAAATCTCAGTGTACAAGACGCACTTTTTTTTTCCACCGGAAAAATGCCAAAGTGGGGGGTGCGTCTTATGTGCAGGCACAGGAATTTGTAAAAAATCTTTACAGTTTTGGATTTTTATTGATCCCAGGCCAGTGAGCCTCTGCTAATTTTTAGTGCTGCCATATTTTGAATACAACAGTTTACCTGATTTCATTCTTCTCTAAAGAAAACAAATTCAAACCAGTCTGCCCTTCCTTGTATTATTTTAGGATGATGACTTCAGCCATGATAGTGTGAGCAGTGAGACCTCGGGCAGTGCCGATGTAGAAATGGACCTCGCCGAGCTCAACAAAATCCATGATGTCCTTAGAACAAAAAGGTAAACAAATAACTTGTTTTGTTAATAATATCGCTAATGATATTCGTTTGTCTCACATCGCATTGTATGGTCAACAAGGAATCTAAAAATCACGACGTTTCGTGCACCGCTGCAACACTTCGTCAGGTGATACAAATATGCTGTAAGCAAGGGTATTTATACCCTACGGCAGGCGCAGTGCGCTTTTTTTCTGCTTGAGCGAGAAAGCTTGTTGACCATACATTGCGAGACAAACAAATATCATTAGCGATATTATTAACGATACTATTTCCGCAATGAGTAATATATTTAGCAAATAACTTGTTGTTGCATGTCTTTCATTGAAACATCAAGATTACATACGTTAAATTACAGTAATAATGGTAGCTACTAAAAAAGCGCCCTTTCCATCATTACTTTTGTCTTAAAGTTGCATGTATTTGTGTTGACCTAACCCTGAACCTTTGGAACTGTTTTTTATTTTACAGACGAGGAGATATTGAGATAATTGTCTTGATGCATTTGATTTTCTGTCATTAAAGGGAAAGGATTCTGAAGGACTTGATGTCCAACACTGGTGTCGGTAACGTTGACGACTTGACTTGCATCGAGCGCGTGATGAGAGAGATAGAGGAGAAAATAGAGAGAGGCAAAGCTTCCAGAGGGATCATCTCGAGCTCAGTTGGTAAGTGCTGGATATTAGAAACCTTTCAATTTCCATGTTCACTAGCTGACTGGCATGTGATGATGTCACAATGAAAGACTATCTCAAGCTCAGTTGGTAAGTGCTGGATATTAGGAACCTTTCAATTTGCATGTTCACTAGCTGACTGGCATGTGATGATGTCACCATGAGGGACCATCGCAAGCTCAGTTGGTAAGTGCTGGATATTAGGAACCTTTCAATTTGCATGTTCACTAGCTGACTGGCATGTGATGATGTCACAATGAAGGACTATCTCAAGCTCAGTTGGTAAGTGCTGGATATTAGGAACCTTTCAATTTGCATGTTCACTAGCTGACTGGCATGTGATGATGTCACCATGAGGGATCATCGCAAGCTCAGTTGGTATGTGCTGGATATTAGGAACCTTTCAATTTGCATGTTCACTAGCTGACTGGTATGTGATGATGTCACCATGAGGGACCATCGCAAGCTCAGTTGGTAAGTGCTGGATATTAGGAACCTTTCAATTTCCATGTTCACTAGCTGACTGGCATGTGATGATGTCACAATGAGGGACCATCGCAAGCTCAGTTGGTAAGTGCTGGATATTAGGAACCTTTCAATTTGCATGTTCACTAGCTGACTGGCATGTGATGATGTCACAATGAAGGACTATCTCAAGCTCAGTTGGTAAGTGCTGGATATTAGGAACCTTTCAATTTGCATGTTCACTAGCTGACTGGCATGTGATGATGTCACCATGAGGGACCATCGCAAGCTCAGTTGGTATGTGCTGGATATTAGGAACCTTTCAATTTGCATGTTCACTAGCTGACTGGTATGTGATGATGTCACCATGAGGGACCATCGCAAGCTCAGTTGGTAAGTGCTGGATATTAGGAACCTTTCAATTTGCATGTTCACTAGCTGACTGGCATGTGATGATGTCACAATTAGGGACCATCTCAAGCTCAGTTGGTAAGTGTGGATATTAGGAACTTTTTAATTAGCATGTTCACTAGCTGACTGGCATGTGATGATGTCACAATGAGGGCCCATCTGCATGTTGTTCCCCTTCTGTCATCTATTTGAATTAGATGTGGATTTAAAGGAGTAGTTCAGTTTTGGTATACAGGGCGCTTCAAGAAATAATTTTTTGTGAGGTAATACAAAAATGAGTATAACAATTTTGAAGAGCACACAATTTTAATGACAGAATCAACTTTGTTTGATCAAAATCAGTTCAGAGACTGCTGAAATATCCATAAATATAACCATTTGTTATTATTGTGGGATCCCACAATAATTCAATAATTTTGAACCAGCCATCAGAGGCAAAAACCATGAGGTTTTTAAATAGTTGTTGATGATCTCTCTATTTAATCATTATTTTTACAAAACATCTCATGCACAATTTTTTATTTAAAAAGGTTGAAACCAATGCATTTTTAGAGAGCGCACTCTTGTGTTTTAACTGCTCTCCTTGAATGATAACATGCTTTTTACTTAGTAGTTTGTAATTTTTGTATACCTTTCGAGCATGGTGGAGTTATAACTATTAGTTTGTATAATTTGCAATGTTATGGTACAGGTTTTGGTTACTAAAATTCAGTTTGACCAGAACTGTACTAGTTATCCTTTTAACCAATTTGGCTCCTCTTGTTTATCTTGACACAATGAAACCTATCTCAACAGACCACAAATAATCTCTATTGACGGGTTCATTTATATGTAAATTGCTTCCTAGAAAGACAAGATTAGTGGCAAGTCCTTATAGGCAGGTTGTCGCTAGGGCAGGTTTGAATGTATCATACAAAGAAGTCAAATAGGTTTATATTCCTCTTATATTCTCTATGTCCCTTTTCTCCTTGCTGCAGATGACCTATCGGGTCAACTAGGCCAGACTACCTTGGGTTCTTCAATATCCCTCGCATCTGGAGATGACGTATTCAGCTCACCTCCTGCTTTCACCGATGGGATGCTGCCCCACGACATGAACATGCGCGACAACCAATCACAGACCGTTGGTTACGGACAACAGGCAAGACATGCTTCTGATAGGACAGGCTTGGGGCAGAAGCGAACGGCGATGATATCCCCCTTGCAGAGGAAATCGACGGGAAGTGCCCTTCCCCCACAGAGGGGTGTCGGTCGCGGGGCAGCGCCCCCTGCAAAGCCCACTGGGATGGGTAGGGGTCACCCTCACCCGGTGGGGCGTATGGATGCGCCTATGAGGATGCAGTTTTCCCAGGCCATGGGTCTACCGAGCCTGAACCCTAACGTGCCCGAGTTTGTGCCTACCCTGAAGAGTGACGGAAGCGAGAGTGGAGAACTTCCACCCTCTGTGAATATCTTCCAGCCCCCACCAACTATGATGATGAATCCATTTGCGCAGCCACCGTCGTCCATGGCACCCCCCATGGGTGGCATGCACCCTCCAATGGGAAGGGGGGCGAGTGTACCAATGATCCCGCCCCCGATGCCCTTCCCGCTCACCAAGCCCGTCATGATGCCTAATATGCCCCAATTCTCACGGAAGCCCACCCCCATGCGAGATCCAATGTTTGCCCCTCCTAGCCTGGTTGGCCCGGGAAGTGCCCCATACATGCCCCCTCTCGACCTGCCCCCCTTCCCTCCCCCAATGGGCCAAGGATCTGGTCCGGGACTCTCCCTTCCTGCTGACTTCACCCTCTTGCCCATGGGACCCCCTCCCCCCATGTTTGACCCCAACATGCCCCCACCTCACATGTTCGGACTAGGGCGGGGCAGTCAGAAGTGGTCAAACAATGACTGAAAGCCTTTCATGAAAGTGATTCTACACAAATCTGACTTGACATCAGCTTGGGGTCTTCAATACATCTCACATCAACAGCTGCAGATGTCCTCCAGATGATGTTTCAGCTCCATGCTTTTTCTTGAGGGATGCTTTTCCTCATTTTGTGACATTAATGTGGAAAATCTGCAGGTATTTGTGAAGACTATATGAGTGGAGGAAGTCTCCGAATTAGGACAGAGAAGTCCATAGTGGTCTATCAGTCTTACTAGCTACTCATTAAACTGCCTGTCTAATCACATTGATACATTAAGTGTGCAGAACTTACTGTAGGAACACCACTGGTTGAGTATCATTATTTGAAGACAGAGTGAGTGCAAGAAATCCTTGGAATTGGACAGGGAAGTCGGGAGTGGGCTATCCGTCGTTATCCCCTCAATAACAGCCTATCTAATTGACTTAATGCATGGAAGTACGCAGAACAGGGTGATAATAATAACCAGAGGCCATTTCTATTTTAGATTCTGTTTGGGGTTTTGCAACTCATCTGAAGATATTTGTTCTTTTGTCATTTGAAAAGTTGCGAGACTAACTTGACTATCCCATTACATATCTTATTAGAAAAGGTATTTATCTGCTGTTGCATGTTGCACTATTGAGGTATGCATGTAGTATGATACTTATATCTACATTCCACCTTTTTTTTCAGAGCTGTAATGTTTTGTTTATACTCTATTCGATAAAACTTTGTACAGAGTCACTGTATGTCTATTTCTGTGTGTGCTTACAACGATATTCATTTTCATGTTATACCTCGTTACACCATTTAGATTTGTGGTTACTTGTGATTATTTGTGATAATGTACATGTAGAATATTACCTCATGTTATTTTCAAGCAAATTTTTTTCTGTGGCTGGTTATGGCTTAATTTTTTTGTGAAAAAGTTTGTTAAATAGAAAGAAAAAAGTGTTCTTAATAATTATGATCCATGTATTTCATATAGAGATGTCTTTGCTTATCTGTGCCAAAATGATTTTAAAGGATTGACTCACATCACTATCTAAAAGTATTATATATGCCACTGTATGCTCTTGTTCCATTGACCTCTGTTGTTTTTGATGATGTTTCATGTTGACGGTTATTCTCTACTTACCATGTATATAATGTGTACAATTGCCCCCAAAGGAGATAATCTCATATGTTATTTGAAGCATACATACAACAACATTTTATTTTACATTATGTATACTACAATCTATGCATTAAACAGTGTTATTTTACTGTTCGATTATAACATGTATACACTACTTCAAATATAATACAAACAGTGTTATTTTTACATTTAGATTATAGTATGTATACACCGCTTGAAGCATAACAATGTTATTCTTTTCTTGCAAAGCATGTTACACAAGTTTGTAGTTATTGGAGGATAGATATGTATATAAGATAAAGAGGATGAAAATTACATGAACCTATTTGAGCATCGAGAGAGAAAGAAATGAATAGTCTCCATATTTTGTATTTGTTTTTATTGTCACAATGTAGAGTGATGGAGCTTTAGACGATGGTGTAAAAGTATGTTTTTATTTTTTTTAATTTCTGCTTTGTTTTATTATATTTTGTTTTAAAAAGTGCACTTGTTGTCTTCCTCTTAACAAAACAGTACTAATGATAGATGTAATGTGTGATTGGTACAAGTATTCTTTATGCAGTTTGAAGTTTTTTTATTTGTATTGTTGTCACATGTCCCAAGACCCTTTTATGTTTTATTGTTCATTCATGAAAAGTAGCCCCCAGAATATAACATTTTGGTGAGAAAATATCACAATGTACTATAAAACTATAAACATCATTTGTGAGGGATATATATTCTATTACTAAATGCATGGACGTATATATTGTATAAAGCTGAATGGTCACGTTTTTGCTACTTGTATAATAGTCAGTATCTACATATATACACGGATCATAATTTGTATTCTCTCCATCTTTGGATACCATCATTATTGCAAAGTACTTTTTACTCACATTGAAAAAATGTATTTGTCTTGTACATTTACTATATTCAGTGACACACGGCTTCTGTGATATTAATATTATATCAATTTTTGATTATTTTTTTGGCAGGGGGACGGAGGCATTTATCAAATTAATGTTCTTGTAAATGTGGATTGGGGTTTCTAAAGTTCCTTCTCCTTGATGCCCTTAGGATCACTTTGTTCTATTTAATTTGTGGGGGGGGGGGGGGGGGGGTGGGGACGTGACTACTATACTTGTAAGTATTCATACTTTTCATCATGTTTTCTCATACACATACAATGTATCATTTTGTCTTATTTTATTTTGATGCTCGTTTCTTAACTTATATGACTGAATTGTATCTTGTTATTTTTGTCATGAAAAAAGAGACTAGTGCATAAAGACCCATATGACCCATGGTCAATTTTGTTCTTTAAATTGTAACTTTATGTATCTCATTTGTAAGAAAAATGGAAATTATGTTCTGCATTCTAAGTTTGGATGTCATTTTAGCTGGTTCGTTTTCAGTTATTCTGTTGACTAGCTCCTGTGTACATTTTGAAGATGATTAAAAAGAAAAGAAAGTGTAATAAATATTTTGTTTTTAATTGAAACTCTCATGTTGAACCTTTGATAATGATTTGTGCGTACCTGACTCTGCTTGTGTGATGATTGAAATACCTTGGAACTAAAATAGTCATGATGTTTGGATTTATACATGCATACTGTAGTGCCTTATATTCTTAAGGCAGGTCAATCTCGAAACTAGTCAAGTTTCCTGACTGTGTTCCCAGTTGATAATTCATGACTGCTGCACTAGCCCCGAGAGAGTGTGTTATTTATTAGCTACAGCTAGCTACTAGAAGCAGGTTAACATGCTTCTACATAGCTGGCTGTAGCTAACAAATAAGTAGTGTAAGAGGGGGGGAGGGGGGTTGGGGTGGGAGTCATTAAGACTGATTGTTGCCCGAGACCACTAAAAAGTGGACCCGAGACCGCTAAACAGATGGACCTTTATAAATTTATGTACCCCCCCCCTGGCTACATGCATGTGATTGATAATCTAACTTTAGTAGATGTGGGCATACCCTGGTTTGGAACATGAGATCTAGTATGATCAGTATGCAAAAGTTTGACCAATCTTGCCATACCCAGTAGTGTAACTAAAATGTAATGTTTTAGTTACAGTGATAAAGAGTTTTCTCTACCACCCCCCCCCCCCCCCCCCCCCCCCACCCACATACACACACCAAAAATAAAAAGGCATCACTTGTCGAAAGTAAGTTGGGGGAAAGGGTGGGGTGAGCGTTGATATCATACAATTATAGATTACATACATGATGGGCATGCCCCCCTATAAAACAAAAATGAATGTATACATAATTATATAAATTATATAATACAAAGGTGAAGACAAATCCACCATATTAGGCCTTTCTAATCCCTCACCCCACTTCTTTCTAGCCTAACTGGCTGAAGGGGTGGATGCCACCAGCTATAGGCCTAGAGATGTTAATTGCAACCAGCTTCCGCCACGGGTCTCCTCTGTATTTTGTCTCTCTCTCTCCCTCTCTCTTATAATATAAATGTGAATACTGTAGAAGCATTTTCTTTACATATTTATAGGCTCTTTAATGTTATAGTTTACAAAACAAAACCAAGAAGAGGCTGCCCCCCCCCCCCCCCCCCCCTCCCCCCAAGTTAAGTTAGCCACCATGCAATTAAATCGAATCGGATAGATCGGATCTGCCGGATCGCATACCGAATGCACTCGTTAGCGCCCGGATTCCAGCCAATTGAACACACGACAGTGACAAATCAAAATAATTTTAAAATCAATTTGAAGAGAATGGCTTCCCTAATTCGTTGCATTTTTGGTCCACGTTTATTTAGGATTCATTCTCATGGTACCATAAGGGTAAGATTACTTACAGATTTAATGGAACGGTCTATTTATTAAGGGTAAATTTTATCGTATTCGTTACTATTGTCCCACGTACTGAATTTTATGTTAGCTCACTAAATGAGTAAGTGGTGGCTGAATTTAATTTAATTAACGGATGTTTCTGTTTCTTCTTCGTCCAGTTTGAGTACAGACTGCTGTTGCCTGTTGTTGTATTACCATACTTGTGCTCTGTGCTCAGTTTAGCATTATTTACTGTACCTCCTGCTTGAATGTTTTAATGAATAGTGAAATTAAAATGAAATGTCGGCTGCGAAAACCAGTTAAAGTTAAACTGTCTGACTTTGACTTTAGTTTAGTTTAGACAGTCTAACTTCTAAACTTGTACTCAACTAAGTTTAGCTATGTTAAGGTAAAGACTAGTCTAAACCCTAACTTAGTTGAGTTGACTGAGTTGTGCGCATTGTATGATTGTCTTGACTGTCCGTGTCTTGAGAATAATGATGAATGAGAGAAGACAAGTTATCCTTGTTGAATGTTGAGTCTGTGCAGTGCCGACTGGTAAGCAAACTTGTCAAAAAAATGGTATCAATTGGTAATTTCTTTTAAAATTAAAGTTTAACTTCCAGAGTTCCAGTTCAAAATTAACCAACTGCCTGCTGCAGCGCCTCTGCGCCTGTCTATTACTAACTATGTCTCATTCTGCATGGTCTCGTCATCATGTCATCATAATTCATGCTGGGGATTAAGAATTACCATTGCTGATAATAATATATCAACTGCACTCTGCAGCAGCCAGCATTGATACGCATTGTACGTTAATATGTAAACCAGTTGTGCATGCAAGTAATGCAGAGTCGAGTATATATGCATCAGGTTATTGGCCATAGTATTTAGTTCATGTGGACAATCGTGCTTACGTTTACGAAATCTCTCTGTATAAAGAGTATGGAAAATGTAATTATTCTTTCATATTTTTTAATCACTAAGAAAAAACATTAATTTTGTGAGACTTGTGAATGTTCATTTGATTATTGCAGGGGCACGAGTATCAGCCTAACTCCCTGGAAAGGCACAGTGACAATGTCATCAAACTGGTGAGTAAAAATTTATGTTGCTAACAAAGATTATATATATTATAAATATTTTATACAGTTGTCTGCGCTTAATTGGAGATGCTATCGAAGAGCATTAATAACAGGAGTACACTATAAATTAAAAGTTCTGAGATATTATAAGAAACTTTAGTCAAATACTTCCCCTTCAAAAAGAACACCTTTAAACGTTACAATGTTAAGCTGAGATCACTGTATTACATTAATGTTTTGTTAGGTGTAAATAATTTTGTTTGGTGTGATGTTATTAAGGTAGTCCGAAGCAAGTTTGATTTTAGTAGTTGGGGCTTACAGATGAGGGTTCACCATACACACTGTTTCTCCATTTCCAGGCTACAAATTAGGGCTTACATCAATTGTTACACTTTTACAGACCCTGATGATCAGTGCATTAAGTTGGTTAAATTGCAGTTCCTTGTTGCTACATGAACTATGTAAATTATTTCAGCACATATTTTTCATAGTTTACATTTTAAAAATCTTCTCCCATTCATCTTCTCTTCAGATTTCATTCTGCTGGTCGTTTGGTTACTACACCTCTCCATTCATTCTGACCTTCCTCTACAGGAGAGGTGAGTACTTCAATCTCAATCAATCTTTGTTTTATTATATTTAATTATGGATGGATGGATGGATGGATGGATGGATGGATGGATGGATGGATGGATGGATGGATGGATGGATGGATGGATGGATGGATGGATGGATGGATGGATGGATGGATGGATGGATGGATGGATGGATGGATGGATGGATGGATGGATGGATGGATGGATGGATGGATGGATGGATGGATGGATGGATGGATGGATGGATGGATGGATGGATGGATGGATGGATGGATTGTAATTACAGGTATAATATTTGGCAAAGAAATTGCACAAAAAGCTTTGAAAGGCTTGAAGAGAAAGGCATAAATATTCTTCAGCAATGCTTCATGACTTTTTTCTTTCGATCTTGCTCATCTTTTAATACCAATTACCGAATCCTTGAAAATGATACTTACAAATAAAGTAGTCATGTGATCTTTTATCTTTGTAGGTTTGCAGACAATTGCCAATCATGATTTGTGCACCAAACATAGAAAACAAAGTCATAAAAAGAGATATAAATGATGGATATTTTTGTTATGTCTTCATTGTAGATGTTTTATAGTTGATTAAATTTAGAAAATAACAATAACAAACTATCAAAACAGTCTATTTAGGGCTAAAAACCCTGTCTTTATTTTGCTGTTTAATAAATTCCAGCTTATTTCAGTGTGGAGAGTGGCCTGAGCTTGTACCAAGTTTGGTGGGATGGTGCTTACCTAAAAAGAGATAGAACCCTTATCATTTACTCTTGTTTTCATTGTAGAAGATAGATTGTATAGAGAAATTGTAACTATAAAAACGAAACTCCTAAAGAAGAATTTTTTTAGAGTAAACAAGTCCGTTTTAATTTTGTTTGTTTTACTCTCATTTGCCAGGTTACTTCAGTGTGGAGGGAGCCTTGAGCCTATCCAAGTTTGGTGGCATGGTGCTTCTAGCTCTTTGTGGAGCTTACTACATCAGAGGTATGATGGTGGCGTCTAACTTTACATATATCTTATCAATCTCCTACCAATTTTAAAGGGCTTAACAGGTTTTCAGGATCTTTTAAAACAATTTTGTTATATAAGATGCAAATGTGCCCACCAGGGCATTATTGTATAATAAAGTGGGTACCACCCTTTATTATGATTTACAAACATTTGCCTATGTAAGCTGAAATTACAGAATTGTTTAATTTCAAGTGGGTGTCATAGGTATCTTCAACTTGCTACTGAAGACTGTCGAGATGATTTGAAAAAGAATGCAAAAGGTGGACAGTATCTTTAATTTTATTCCAATATTTCTCCTTATGTGCAGTGCTCAAAATTAGCATTGGCCTGCTGGCCCAGGGCCACCAAAAATTAGCTTCGGGCCACCAGAATTTATCGATGCTATATTCCTCTGTCTCAAACAAGCAACCAAATATAACAGAATCTGTAATGTTTTTCTCTCTTTAGGGACACCCGGTTCGAGTTTCTGGCCACTGGAATTTGACAAATCTTGTTTTACTTGCCTGACAAGGCAAATAAAAGATTGTCAAGCATGGGGATCAGCCAAAAAATTAATATTTTTATTTCGGGGGCTCCTTTTCGGGGGCTACTTTTCCAACTTTCGGGGGCTACTTTTATCATCTCGGGGGCTACAAATTTCTGGGCTCTTTTTCGAATTTCAGGGGCTACTATTAAGCTCTAATGCTTGATCATCTTATAAGCATTTGATCACGATCCAAACAGAAAATCAAAAACAAAATCCCCAAAATCCCCCCCCCCCCCCCCCAAAAAAAAAAAAAAAAATTATTATTATTTTTTTTTTTTTCAGGGGCTACTTTTCTTTTTTTCAGGGGCTCTTTTGGGCATTTTGGGGGCGAGTTCGCCCGCCGCCCCCTTGAATTTGTTATGCTACTCACAGCGGATCGCCATTTCGATCTAGGCTAGTTTGTGCGCACTGCATAAAACTGAGACAGTGTGCATTGTGCACCATGCACAAGGTATTCGCAAGATGGCAGCGCACATCTGATGTACGACTCTGAATCACCTATGATTTCTTGCATTGTTATTTGTATCCTCCAGGATTTGGCAGACTGACAAACCCAGAATATGTGGTTTTCATGAATCTATTGGATGACATCAACAAGAACGGCAAGGGTGATCAGCGGGTAAAGACAATTTAATTACATTCATTAATTTGTTTCCATTCAAAAAATATAAACACATACATGATACATGAAAACTTTAATAATAACTCCATGCAATATTGCTGAATTGGAAAATGAATATTGTCAGTGCTAGTGATGAGGTCAACGTTTGTGATTAAATCTACAGGTGTAAGTTGTTAATTAGCCAGCAAAATAGTATGGACTGCATTGCTTTCATACAGCATAAACAGCAAAAATCATACCTGCTTTTATACATTGTTGAGAGTAGATTCTCTTCTGCACTTCTGTTTGCAGGAATATAGGTGTGTAAACATTAGCAAGCTGATGTCTCTTTATTCACTCAACTTATTCTTTTACTTTGCCAAGTTACAGAAAGAGTTGCAGAACTTTGATTTTGAGTTCAGTGCCTGGCCCGTGGACTACAATTGGAGCACAAGGTAATGACTTTTTATTATGTTGTTCTTAATAAATACTCATAATGCATGGCTTTGTGTCTATTCATAGATTAAATATTGGAAGAAGAATATTCAAGTAATACTTTTCTAAAGGTCTAGATTTTATTCTGTTTATTTTGGTATGAATTTGTATATTTTTGTCTCTTCATTTATAGTGGCAGCTAGCCTTTGCTTATGATTTTATTTATTTCCTATCCATATATCCAAACCCATAGCCATCCTACATTCTCAGTGGTCATGACACTTTTTTTTTAATAATCAGAACTTTGTTGGTAACCAACCCGTCTGCCCTTACTATTTTTCAGGACCCAAAAGTACTATTCTTTATCAACTAATCCAACAACTAAAAAAATCAAACATATTTTCGTTGTGTGTTCATTCGTAGTGGTAGCCAACCACTTTTGTCTCGAGTGACACTTTTGTACTAATCAGTATGTCATTAATGCCCAACCTGCCTGCTCATATTGGTTTTAACATGTCGGGGAATTGATTATTCTCGAACTCTGGTCCTTTAATTAGAAGTCAAGCGCTTATCTGATCGAGCCACAACAGCCCCACAAATAATCATATATTTTCGTTATGTGTTCATTCGTAGTGGCAGCCAACCGCTGTGGAAGGGGCAGTCTCCCACATCCCAGAGAGGCAAAGGAGCCGTGGAATGGCTGGTTGGGTTGCCATGCCAACTGCTCAGCTACGTCGCTATCCACACGTTTGGGTCCAGGATAGTGTACCCTGGGAGCACATCGCTTCTCAATGCTGCCGTCGGTAGGTTGATGATGAATATGATGTTGATAGTGAAGACGAGGGTGATGATGATGATGATGATGATGATGATGATGATGATGTTGACGATGACGATAATGACGACGATGATAATGATGGAAATTATCAGGATTTATGGTGGTTAATTTTATGTTCATAATGACAACTATTCTACATCTTCATGCTTTGTCTGAAATTTAGCATCTCAATTTTTGCTCACATTATTTATACAATTTGCTCAAACCTAGTGGTTGTGAGGCAGGAATGTTGGCCTATTAACTATATATATGTCTCTGATGTGTATAAATAATGACATAATCAATCCCACGCACGTCTTTTTAAAAGGATCTCAACTTTTACTCGGAAGACTGAAGTTGGTTGAAAAGGACCAGGGAAAACGAGCCAAGCTGCAAGCCAGAGACGGTATTTTCATAGATACGATGTTTGTCGACCGCAGACTCAAGTCAACCTTTCCCAACGGACAAAAACTGGTGAGAATAAGAGAGCTATCTTTTATCATCTAACTTGATTTTTTTTTGCGGGGGGTGGGGGGGGGGGGGGGTCATATCTGTTGTTTCTCCTTACAAACAAAACATTGAAAGGACCAATCAGAAGGAATAGGCTGCCGCAGAAGATGGGTGCTCTTTGTAGAGACTGTGTAGTTTGTCTTTTTAAGGCCCCACCACAAGCAATTTGCTTCTAAGGGTGACCTTACCATATTATGTTTATTATGTTACTCATTTGTATCTACATGTATTTTCATTTTATTGTTAAATAAACTGAACTGACTTCTTCGGATAAAAGATCATAATTAATAGATCATATCTCTAGATGACAGATACATAAAATACAGGTGAAGAAGGAAAACAAAAATGTGTTCATAATGCCAATTATGAATATGAATGTAGTAAAAAGGGAAATATGTATTAGTTAGCCAACCCAGTGGTTAAATCCGGGCCACTCTTGAAAATGCATTGGCTGGTGTCTATGTAGAATGTATGTAATAAATGTATACATCCAATTGTCTTAAATGGGTTTTTAATGAAATTGCCATTTATGGACTATTTTTAAATTGTATTATTCCTATTCTGTACTCTTTCTATTTCTCTTGGAATACTTGTCTATAATCATTGTTATGTTGTGTCTTGCTATACTAGGTGATAACTAGTGAGGGGAATGCAGGATTTTATGAAATAGGCTGCATGGAAACGCCACTCAAAGGTATGTATTAACCTGTTTACTTCAAGATTATGAAATCCCCATAGACTTTGTACATAACCCATACGGTTCCCGTAAGCAACAGGTTAAAAGAAAGTCTGTTACCATATCCTGTATAAGTACATGGTAACTTTGTTGTCATGTGCAAACATATGTACATATGTTAAAGGGACTTAGTAACATTGTCCAAATCCTCAAAATAAAATTTTAATTCTAGCGGTTCCCTTATACCTTGTTGTATTCGTATTAACAATAAAATCACGGGACAGGTTTCAGTTTTTCAAATTTCTTTTTCGTTACAAAGATATGTATGATTGAAGTATTCAGATAAGAAAAACTCCGGGCGAGTTTTTCTTCTGTGTACAAAGTGAGTGCAGTGAGTTACTGAATATCACTTTGCATTTTCGCTCATTACTTGGCCATACAATGTCCATTTGACTTGAAATTTTCACACAATACCCTGTGGACATATGAGATAACAACAATATACATTGCATCAACCATTCATCACTTTTTGCACATGTCAACAAAGTTACTAGATCCCTTTAATGCTTTCAAATGTTGATGTTATAAACAACAACAAAAAATTTATTATGTATTGATTAATTGTTATAAAATTACTATATATTGCAATATTTAAATATTTAGGTACAAGGCATCCCTGGTGGCCTCCCCAAGTTGGCAGGAAAGACCCATGGGTCACAGAAATTCAAGATTTCTTTTTTCCTGCCAGGCAGCTTGGGGAGATTCACCAGGGGTGCTTTTATGCTTTTATGTTTTCTGATCGTTTTGTAAATTCACTATTCATTTTGTATCATACATTGTACTTTATTTTGAAATGCCGAATAAATAATAATAATAAATAATAATAATAATAAACAAACATTTTGGTTGAATGTATATATCTGAGATATGTTCATACCTTTATAATTTTCACCTAAACGTTTGTTTTATAATAATATAATCATAATATAATCATATATAATTTAATCATATATAATCATATTCTTCTTCTTCTTCCAATATCAGTACAGTCCTCTGGGTAGAGTATTGTCTTACTGTTGTATTACACTCGTCTTCGACTCGTATGGTCCTAGCTCCTGCAATATTTCTGATATACCACTCAAGGCCAGTCAATATTATATAGATATTCAATTGATACCATCTTTAAAGAAAATGTTTGCTTTTTGTTTTTCAGCCAGCTACTCCGTACTAGGCTGGAATCACCCAGGCTTTGGTGGAAGCACAGTAAGTAGCATTTCACATTTCTTTCAGTTTTTAGTGCACTAACTGAAAATCGTCAATGATTTAAACCATAATCAATATGTTGTATATTTATGTGTTTCCTATTCATTTGTTTTGACAAATAATCTTTATAGAATCATTAGTGATGTTTCTGTACTTTTTTGGTCTTATAAAACCAATTTCCTATCATATTTCAGGGGAACCCATATCCAGAAAACGAGGCGAATGCCATGGCAGTGGTGATACAGTACGCCGTAGAGGAGCTAGGGTTTGCGTATGAGGACATCAGTCTCTTCGCCTGGTCTATAGGAGGGTTTTCGACATCGTGGGCTGCAATGAACTACCCTCAGATATCTGCCGTTGTGAGTAGTCTTTCTCTATTGTTTTTATTTTGTAGGAGTTTTTTTTGTTGTTTTTTCTAGTTCTTGTCATGATTATTTCTGTTCATGCATATTTCTTTAGTTTTATATTCATGTATGTGTTCTAGCTTATGTCAAGATAATGTCAAGGCAATGTGTTCTAGTTTATGTCAAGACAATGTCAAGACAATGTGTTCTAGTTTATGTCAAGACAATGTAATGAGTTCTAGTTTATGTCAAGGCAATGTTCTTTACTGTACATTTGTTTTAGCTTAGTGATTTTGTATGAGTTTAATTGTGTGCATGTTTTAGTTATTGTCATAATTTACTGTATTTTGCATATTTTTCATCTGGGTGCATTCAAATAGCTCTATATAGTTTTGGTATGTTTTTCAAAAGTGAAGATGTGTTAATTATTGCAATGTACCCATTTGAAATAATAAAGTGATTATTATAAATTAATTGTGAACTTGTAATGGCTTGGTCTTCTTTAATATTTAGACGATTTTTTTCAAAAAATTAAAAAAATGCTGACACTTTTTCAAAAATGTTCAAAAGCGTTTTTTAAATAGTTGTTGATGATCTATCTACTTAATACTACTATCTACTTTCAATAGAACATCACATGCATTATTTTGTATGAAAATTGGTTGAAACCAATGCCTTTTTAGAAAGCGCCCTCTTGTGTTTTAATGGCTCTTTTTGAATGATAACAGGCTTTTTACTTAGATGTTTGTAATTTTGTATACCTTTCGAGCATGGTGGAGTAATAACTATTAGTTTATAATGTTACTGTCCAGGTTTGGTTACTAAAGTTCAGCCTTACCAAAACTGTACTACCCCTTTAAGGAAAGATTCTTTCATATGCTGATGAATGTATTTCGTAACTATCTCCCTGGTTGCTGTTTATAATCTAAGTGAATTAGACATGTGAATGTTTGTATGTAAATCTAAAGATTGATGCAAAACCCACCATTTGTTACGTTCATTACATTTTCTTTGGTTCTTTAGACCGTTGATGCAACATTTGATGATCTAGTACCACTAGCTGTTGCCAAGATGCCTCCTAGTTTGTGTAAGTATTATTTTGTTTCTTGTCATTTTTGCTGAAGATTTTGATGAAGATTCTGCTAGGATCAAAAGTTCAGCCATCTCTTAATTTCATCAATATTTTTCCCACTAACAAACATTAATTGTCAAAGAAGGTTCATACATTTTGTGTAACCCGTCCTTATTTTCCAAATCAAACAACTAACATGAATACAATTTATAATTTGACTATAAATGGAACTGTAAATTATTTATGTAAGATTGATAAGAAAATTACAACACTATAATCGTTTGACTTAAATCTATGTGTATTATATTTATACAATAAATAGTACATTTATGTTAAAAGTATGTGTACATGTGTTAGCATTTGATCTTGTTTTGTGTGTTATTTTTGCAGCCAATTTCATTGCATCAACAATAAGGACGTACATGAATATGAAGATAGCTGAGAATCTGTCCAAGTAAGTTGAAATGCTAGATAACAGTCATGGGCATACAGAATTATGAAGATAGACATTTCAGTGCAAAGTGTGCCTCAAATTCCAATAAAATCAGCTTTGGGTGAGGGGAGAAGGGTTAAATCATATAATTTTGGGGTAGAATCAAGAGTATTCAGGCAGTTTTGTAATTTGTGGCCAAATTCCATTTTGAGGCAACTAGGTGATTTTTTTCTTTTCTTGCCACATGAAAATCTGAAGGGATGATATAAACAAGGGCATTGATATTGTATTGAAATAAAAATTGTATCGAAATAGGCTAGGCACACTACATAACACTTAACCAGTCTGAAGTTTGCACCATGTGCAAGGCGTTCGCATGATGGCACTGCTTATCTGCTTCATAAATCCGAACCACTTTTAAAATGAAGGGTGATGAATATTGAAGTAATGAAATGTAATTGATACTGTATGTTGAAATATGCGTAACTACAATAATTTATATGTTTAATTACAAAACTGCATCAGTGACATATTTCTTGATAATTATATAGATTTTTTCTCTTGTTTCAATTTAATTTCAGCTATCCTGGACCTCTTAGGATAGTGCGGCGAACAAAAGATGAAATCATCACAACATCGTAAGTTGCAAAAGACCTTTTTCTATTAAAATTTGTTTTATACCATATTTTCCTTTGAAATAAGTTTAATTCTTTTTGTTTATAAATGTCGCATAATTGATGACAAATGATGGCAATGAATTTGGTGCTGTGCTGATTAGTTTCTGATCATTTATTATAATTTTTAAGTGTATGTTGATTGATAATGGATGATAGAGTTGAATTGCAGGTTAGTACTCTGGCCCCATATTCATGAAACCCCGCTATACTAGCTTATTTCCTTGCTAAGTGTATTTTTGATGTGCAGTTTTATTGAGCAACAAACTGTTTCCTACCCTAGTCGGGGACTAGGGTCAACTGGGTAAGCCTTAATTGACCCTAGTCAGGGACTAGGGTCAACTGGATAAGCCTTAGTTGACCCTAGTCGGGGACTAGGGTCAACTGGGTAAGCCTTAATTGACCCTAGTCAGGGACTAGGGTCAACTGGGTAAGCCTTAATTGACCCTAGTCAGGGACTAGGGTCAACTGGGTAAGCCTTAGTTGACCCTAGTCGGGGACTAGGGTCAACTGTAACAATATAAGCCTAGTCCCCGACCCTAGTCGGGGACTAGGGTCAACTGGGTAAGCCTTAGTTGACCCTAGTCGGGGACTAGGAAAAACTGGGTAAGCCTTAGGTACCCACTAAGTTAACCCTAGTTAGCAACTAAAATATATGGTGTTTACTTCTGGGCCACGCCATCCAAAATGAGCTTAGCAAGGAATTAAGCTAACTGGCTTTCATGAATATGGGCCCAGCTGTTTGATTAGAAAACAAAACTGACCTTGGGATGTGACATAAAAGCCGTTTATGAAATGTGTGATAAAATTTCTAAATATTGATCAATCAGTCATCATGTTTTTCTTGTTAACACAGAGAAGTACCAGATGTAGCATTTAACAGAGGGAATGATCTTCTGATCAAGATATTGCAGGCTAGGTGAGTTTTAATTGTCTTTTTTCCATCCAATACTATGTACGTTTTATAATGTTCTTGATTTATCTTTAGGTGCAAACTACATTTTTATTCAACCCATTGAAGACAAAGAGATTCTCCATAAACTCTAGCTTTTGCTTTGCATTATTGTAAAACTTATGTTGATGTCTATAATGAATACAGAGGATCCAATTTTGAATAGTAGGCCTGGGACAAATATCCAAATATTCAAATAACTTGAATAGCTAAACACATGTTGGTATTCGAATAGGACCTTTTTTACGATATGGATTTTAACAAATATATATATAATATGGTTCTTTTTTTAATATACATGTATGTTTTATGTTTTATGTATATTTAATAACTATTTTTATATGAATATTTAAATATGTGATTGAATTAAAGAATTATCACCAGATTTGTCAGTGTTTGTTTTGTATTGTTTTATCATTTATCATATTTAAATCAATCCACATCAATTTATTTTAGTAAGAGTATATAAGAGCTTTTACAAATATTTACAAATGATTTGGATATCCGGTTTATCCGAATACCTTTCTGATCGAATATTCAAATAGCAAAAAAGGTATTCGTCCCAGGCCTTGTGGATAGTCATTCGTTCGGGTATCACACGCCGAAGGGACCAAGAATCTAATAAATGCAGTGTCTGTGACTCTCAGATCAGCTCAAATTAATGTATAATAAATTGTTTTTGTTTTGTAGTATATGTAACATTAATGTAATAAATGTGACAAACAATCTAATTCAGAAATACGAATCTCATTCTTTGTTCAGGTATCCCAAGCTAGTGGATGAAGAAGTCACCAAGACTGTGCGCCAGTTTCTAGGACTCGCAGACCAGCTTAACATGAGTGAGTATTTAGTTTGTACTTCTCAGATATTTATGCATTTATATTCTATGTCCTAATTATGTCATTTTTTTGTCTAAAATATGTTCATTCTGGTTGTATTCAACTGTTCAACTTGGTTAGTTGAATGTTGGGAAGCAGCAGGCCTGCCTTTTTTGTACTTATCTTGATAATATACATTCGCCTACATTAGGCAAGAAGTATGCCAGCGCCCGTTTCATAAAACTTTTGAAATTGTAATAAATGTCCAATTATTGTAACTATTAGGTGAACAGCCAATCAGCAGGGAGCAATTGGACTCTAACAACATTTGGAAAAGTTTCATGAAACAAGGCCTAGAACACTCAACAAAGTACTTCTTTAATATATCCTCTCTCAATGGTTCTAGTTATGCATATATAGTTTAATTCTATGTTTAATTTTACATTGATTTCTAATTGTTGAAATTTTTGTTCTACTTTTTCTTGATAGTCTCTATGTATGCAGCATTTGAAGTAGAAGACTCGGAGTGTCTACGAGTTCTCAAGGAGTACGCTGCCAAGCACTCAACAAAGTTTCCCATGCTGATTGGTAAGTTGACTTGATACCTGGGCCCCGTTTCATGAAAGGGTCTTGGCTTGGACAGTTGTCTTATATTATCTGGCGCGGAGCTAGTAACTACTAAACAAAGCTTTTGAATTTCCAACGGCTATCAGTGCGGAACACATAGCTCCGCGCCAGATAAGATAAGACAAGGGTCTTAATAGCTAAGACCCTTTCATGAAACAGGGCCCTGCAGTGTAATGAGTGAAAACTGTGTGGGGGGCCAACTCAGGTGATGGAGAAAAGTGACAGAATGTTAGGGGTTATTATTATTATTATTATTATTGTGATAAAAATGGAGCCTATTTAGATAGAAAGTTAGCAGTATTGAATTGGGTAGTAAGATATAAAAAGTGTGAGGCAGGCTTGAAAATATCTACAGGAAATATTGAGGACAATTTGAATATAATTCTGAACATATGAAACATATTTAACACTTGTTTCTCATTTGTATTTCCTATTTGTGCAGGGGAGGATCTACCTCATGCTAGGAAGATGCAATTGACTCTCTACTTGGTAAGTATACGGTCAGCAGTAATATTACAAGAAATGTGTATGTTTTTAAAGGGGACCACCACACAAAGAACAACACAGGGTTATATGTTTTGGCACCGTTGTTTGATATTAAATAGATGTCCAACACTTTGCAAAGGGTTGTGTTATTCATAAACAATGCAATTAATCACAGAAAGTCACAGAAGCGCAAAACGTATGCCAGTACGCCAATTCTATACCCGCGTACGTTTGGAGACGATAGAAGCACGGAGGATGCGTACGTCTTAGACAATGGACTAGTCTTTGTCTACAGATCTATGAACACGTACTATCTTATTATTATATCTATTACTTAGTATCGTGATGTGTTTTCAAATTATATAATTTGTCTGCAAACCAATTTTTCTGAATTTGTGGGTGGAATGGTATTACATTTATAGAATATTATTTTGGGGTGGCGCTTCCCTTTAAATTATTTTGCAACCATCAAAATAAATGGGAATAAATAAATGTCACAGTGTTAATTCTTATATTTACTTTTACAGAAGCACATGGCAAGAATATGCCTGACTTTGGTTCCAAACACTCTGCATCCCTTCTCTCAAAGTCATATATTCTTAATTTATCTATGAAGTTATATAGCAGTATTAAGTATGTTGCACATCGAATTGCTGTCTTATCACAACCATGTAAGGAGAAATCAATTAGGGATGGTTTGTCTTTTATTTCTTTTTACAGACTACCAAGTACATGACCGACTTTGACTCCACGCACTGCACCCCCCTCCCTCCGGCCTACTTTCTACCACCATGGAGTCTTGAGGAGGAGATGAAAGTCTGAGCCATTTCACCCTCGCATTTCCCCTGATTTCCTCATCAGAAGTTTGAATTTAACCCTCTAGGTTGTTTTAAAGTGATCCATTAACTTTGTCAAATTCTACCAAATAAATTGGATATCACATAACTCTTCTACCTTGTTGCTTGGCTCATGGTAAAAGAAGTATAAAATGGGTTTGGATTTGTCAAATGTTTCCCTAATTATAGAGATATTAAATGATTGAATGAAAAGCGTTCAAGACTTTTCCTTGATTGTAGTCAAAATCATTGGGCAGTAGGTGATCAAATCTGACATCAATGTTTTTACTTTTTTCACTAGGTAAAGTGGTAAACAGCATTCTTTTTCTATGAAACTTTCACACATCTTTTAGAAGAATCTTACAATGATATTAGTATATGAATTAAGACTGAACTATTTTGGAAAAATTAAGTTAATGGATCACTTTATTAAAGCTCATTGCATGTTTCGATTCCAATCCGACGAACAACTGTGTATCTGAATTAAAGCAAGACATGCATATTAACCCCTTGACTACTGGAACCGAGTGGGTTGTGTACAAAGTCTATGGAGATTTGACAAACTCGTAGGGAACGGGTTAAGAGCAAATAGTTCAGATACTTAATTGTTTGTTGGATCAGACTGTGTAGTGTGTGGTGGGCTTTAGTCCTTGCATTGAATGTAATATGCTTTTGGTAATTCAATCTTTAGTCCATGGGTAATATTACAGTCCACAGACTAAAGAAATCAACTTAAATCAGGTGATTTAACACAGGTTGCTAGAGGCATTTCAGTGTTGATTAATTTGTTAAATGGTTTTCCTGCCATTAATTGTATTTTATAAAGATAAATAATGATAATGATGCTAATCTTGAAGCAATTTTTCATGCATCATGTTCTAATGTGCAGTTGATTTTATTATTCATGGTACAGTCAAACCTGTCTTGGTGGCCACCTGTCTATAGCAGCCAACCTGCCTATAGTGGCCTATGTTGTGGAGGTGATTTATGACACTCGTTATAACAAGGCCCTTATATCCGGGTAAAAAAACAAACTAATATAAAGAGCTTAGACCAGCAACTGTATGGATGATATTGTAATGTGTGAAATTTCATAACAAGTAAATAAAAGAATAATAATAAAAACCAATATTGCCAATGGATTAGTGAAAGAAATAATATGATTTTGTTGTGTAAATGGGGATGCAAGTCTTTCTTTTTGTATTTATAGATAGCGACGATTTACAGTCAAACGTATCTTAGCAGTGACCTGTCTGTAGCAGCCAACCTGCATGTAGTGGCTACTAAAAGTTATGCTCTGGAAAGAAAAATATGATGGAACCAGTCTATAGAGATCACCTATCAACAATGGCCACTTTTCGTGTTTCCCTTGGGTGATCACTATACACTGGTTTGACTGTACTGTAATGTCTATACAGGTCACCTGTCTACAGTGTACATTTTCTTATTTCTCTTATGTGGTATGGTAAACTTCACATAGTTTTTATTGTATCGGCCGATCAAATTGTTATGTTGATTTATTATGCCTCCGCCAACGAAGTGGCCGGAGGCAGCATGTTTTCGGGTTGTCCGTCCGTCCGTCCGTACGTACGTCCCGTTTTCGTTCTCGCGATATCTCAAGAATCGGTTGACAGATCAATTTCAAACTTGGTATGAGTGAACATATTGGGGTGACAATGATCTGATTAGATTTATGGGGTCATGAGGTCAAAGGTCAAGGTCACAGGACTCAAAATATATATGCAAAACTGCTTCGTTCTCGCGATATCTCAAGAACCCGTTGACGGATCAATTTCAAACTTGGTGTGAGTGAACATATTGGGGTGACAATGATCTAATTAGATTTTAGGGGTCATGAGGTCAAAGGTCAAGGTCACAGGACTCAATATATGCAAAAATGCTTTGTTCTCGCGATATCTCAAGAACCGGTTGACGGATCAATTTCAAACTTGGTATGAGTGTCCATATTGCAGTAGCAATGATCTGATTAGATTTTGGGGTTTGTGAGGTCAAAGGTCAAGGCCACAGGACTCAATATATGTGAAAAAATGCCTTGTTCTCGCAATATCTCAAGAACTGGTTGACGAATCAATTTCAAACTGGGTATGAGTGTACACATCAGGGTGGCAATGATCGGAGTAGATTTGGGGGTTTGTGAGGTCAAAGATCAAGGTCACAAGAGTCAATATATATGCAAAAATGGCTTGTAATTGCAAAATTTCAAGAACTGAATTTCAGATTTCAAGCAAATTTGGTACCTGAATGTATCATAAAGAGTCAACATAGCCATAAAATATTGGGATCATGAGGTTGAGGTCAAGGTCACAGGACTAATGCAAAAAGCTTGTTATGGCAAAATCTCAAGAACTAAATGTCAGATTTCAATCAAACTTGGTACTAATGTTCATTAGGGAGCCAATGTAGCCATCAAAGTTTAGGGTCATATGGTCAAGGTCACAGGACTCGAAATATATGAAGAAAACAAAAATTAATTCAGTGCACGTTAATTTGAGCTTGATATTAAAATCGCGTAATAGCGGAGGCATAATTTTCGACTGCGCGCAGTCGCAGATCCATCTAGTTATGTTATACTTGTTCAGAGAGAAATCTGATAAATAAATCATGATTCAACCAATATTGATTTTTCATCTAAAAATATAGATTTTGAAACAATAAAAGAAAGTTGTTCAATTACAAATCTGACAGTCCTTGTTTCTCTTTATGCAAATATATATGCTGATAATGTAGATATTAATCTTTGTACATGTATTTATTTAAGCTCAACCATGTATTAATAAAGGGTCAATCACAATTGTTCAGTTGAATATGTTTATATTTTATGACTGCCTTAGAAAAAAACACTGTTAAATTAAATAAACATCAAGTATCATCCGCCTGTTTTTTGCAAATGTGAAAGGAATCGAATGCAATGATTTTGCAGAAGGTTGTATTTTTAAAATTGAATTTGATTGTTTTTATTATATATAATTCCGTGTTTCATCAAAATGCATTAATGAAAACATTAAAGGGGAAGGAACTCCTAGCCTTTTGACTTACTGGATGTGATGAGAGCATAACTCTTGTCATTTCTAGTCACTTATTTCTCTTGTCATTTCTAGTCACTTATTTCTCTTGTAATTTCTAGTCACTTATTTCCTCATGAATATTCCCAATAATGAAAATAATCAATATTTTATGGCCCACTGTCGTCTGCTTTCAATGCCAACAGGAGGTGGCCATTTCTTCAACTTCTCGCGGTAAAATGACGTGTCAGGCGGAGAACACAATAGCGGGTTACGATAATGCTATTGTGTTCTCCGCCTGCCACGTCATTTCACCGCGAGTAGTTGAAGAAATGGCCGCCTCTTATGGGCATTGAAAGCAGACGACAGTGGTCCATAAAATATTTATTATTTTTGTAATCGGGAATATTCATGAGGAAATAAGTGACTAGCAATGATAGTAGTTATGCTCTCATCACATCCAGTAAGTCAAAAGGATAAGGGTTAATTCCCCTTTAACCAATCCAGGACTGGTCCCTAAGTACTTGAGCTGGGGTCTATGGAAATTGCATGTTATATCAAATTCCAGTACTGTATTTCCCAGTGTATAAACCGCACCTGTGTATCAACCGCACCCCCAACTTTCATTGGGTTGTCATTGAAGGGGAAAAAACTGCTGGGATCTTTGCAACATAATCAAACTATACACACATCCCATAACTTTTTGTAAACTTTTAGTACACAAAACAACACAAGTCACATACTTGTTTCTGATTGGAGCATAATTTATAACAGAAAAGCCTATCAAGCTTTTAACTCCACATAAAATGACATTATAGCCATTCATGGTATTTTCATGAAATATGTTTCACTATATCTGTGTATTAACCGCTCCCCCCTTTTTGCAAGTTCTTCTGTATGTAAAAATATACGGTTAATACACCAGCAAAAACAGTAGTCCAGAATGGGTTAAAACAGGATATTCAACAGAATAAATATGTACTCTATTATGTAAGATTATTACATTAGTTTTCATTGGTACTGTTGTGGTTCTCTACCTATTTTGTTTTTAATATTAGGTAGTGTGTATTTAAAGCTCCACAACACTAATTGGAAATTAAACAACGTATTTGATAATATCATGGCACAGTTTTCCGGCTCTTGGTTCGTAGTCGTTGGTATCCTTGATTTACCCAAGGTAGAGGGTGAGGGGAAAGTAGTTATAGCAAAAACTGTCTGATAGATAGATGGCAGACAGCTGATTTCTACATTTCTTTTTGATGAAAGAAAAAAGCACAAGCAAGGCAAAATTCGATTTTGTATTCCTCATGTTGAGTGCTATATTTTATTTTTATTTGTTGTTTCTTATATTGTTTTTTACATGGGTGATTCGATCATGTCACAATGTTGCAGTGAATGTTGCAAATTAAACTGATACAAATCAAAGTATATACTTTATGGTGAGTGTTTTTTTTTCTTCCAGTTTTTAGAATACTAACGTGAACTATTGTGTGAGTTGCAATGAATTTTTCATACTTTTTAAAGAGATAATCTTTTCATTCTAGATACAGATGTCAAAGACACAATTTCATCCAGGCACCAATATTTAACATGCATATTTGACATATCCGAATGAATGATTGGATGGGTGGATGGATGGATGGATGGATGGATGGATGGATGGGTGGGTGGGTGGGTGGGTGGATGGATGGATGGGTGGGTGGATAGCTGGAGGGATGGATGGATGGGTGGTTGGGTGGGTGGGTGGATGGATGGATGGATGGATGAATGAATGAATGAATGGATGAATTATTCCCGGGGGGGGTACTCACGTATATTGGGTATACGGGGATGTGCCGCTCGGAAGTGTGACTTTTTCAAGAAAGGTCCTTAGACATGGGTCCCCTTTTCATCAAAAAAATCCTTAGACATGGGTCCCCTTTTTCAAATTTCCCCTTTTTTATACGGGATTTTTGGGTTTGCCGATGTGAAATAGCAAAAATTTTCAAGCTCGCTACGCTCGCTAACTTAAAACCACAAAATTTGCGGGAAATACGCCAAAACACATGCCCCGCAGCGGGAAATACGCCCAAAACATGCGCCGCAGGCAAAAAAAAATCCTTAGACATGGGTCCCCTTTTCGCAAAAGGACCCTTAGATGTGGGTATGGGTTTGGAGGTCTCAGCCGCACACCCCCGTCCTACTATAATCTGAGTACCCCCCCCGGGGAATTATTAAGGTATGGATTGAATGAGTGAATGAAATGTGTAATTTATGTATCATTATTGCAGTTATGTGTTTATCATATTGTATTTTTGTTCTGAACTACATATCTTGTTTTGTTTATATATTCCGTTGTAAACCACCTGGGCTTAAATACGGACAAATTAATTCAAATCAAAATCAAACCAAGTTGTATTTTAGTGTGAAATTCTAGCAGGGGGCTGTCCCAAAACAGTGACCTCATTTGTCCTTTCCGATGACGTCATCAGAAAAACAATCGGTACACGAAATCCCGGTTGAGTTGGCACTTTCAACATGGCAGATTTCCTGTCAGATTCGCTGAAACTCACGTAAGCTCAGCATGTAATTTCCCTTTTCGTGCAGTATTTTGTTTATTTCATACGATTTGATGTATAATTGAACACTATTTTACGTTAATTAATTATTTTCATAGGTGTGTTTATTGTAGAAGGTGATACATATTGCGTGTTTGTGAAGACGAATGACGGGTGAGTTGTGATTGATTTTTGCTGGATGCTATTTCCAGCTACGTGAGCGGACAGCTGTTGCTCTCGGTACCCGGAACTGCCGGGCTGGTGTAGCGCACGCGTACGCCCAGGAGCCAATGCAATGTTACCGGCTGAACTCTGAAGTATTGAACAAACAGAATCAGAAATAAGTTTAAATAACAAACCGACAATGCCAATGGACAATGAAATTAAATTAACGGGCATACTTTTACATATTTATTCGAAGGATTGAAAATCTAGTTGCCTAATTGAGCCATCAAATAAAAAATACATGAAAATTATGAAATTTAATTTTTTGACTTGCGATTATTTTATTTTATTTGTGCCATGGAAATTATGCCTGACTGAGCTTAGATGGACAAATCTATCGCTTTCATGGCCTCTTTGACATTATTATTGTCATTTTCACTGTCGGCATGCTAGAATGCCGACAGTGAAAATGACAATAATAATGTCAAAGAGGCCATGAAAGCGCTAGAATGCCGACAGTGAAAATGACAATAATAATGTCAAAGAGGCCATGAAAGCGATAGATTTGTCGATCTAGACTGAGCTGAGACCGAGTTATGATTTATTATTCAGAAAATCAAATTTTGTATTCAGACTCAGAGTTTAAGTATTATTATATTAGAACCATCTTGCTGTCTCTCGCAACCCTTCTTCAAAACCCGGAAGTTTCCTTTACGTATATTTGCAGACAATAAATAGTTTTTAAATCTGGGTCTTACGGTCTTGCAGAAAAAAACAAACCATAAAAAGTAAAAAAGGGTAATCTAATTCACACATTTTTCCACCACGTCGCTTTTTGACTTTTTTCTTTACAGTACAGTCTTGTGCATCTTTGGATACCAAATTTACACTCGTCATAACTATGGTTGCGTACGTGTCACGTGTCATTTCAATTCACATATCGCACACAAAAATGCAACAAAAGTGCAGCTTCCTATTCATTTGTGTAAAATTCATGTTAATTTTGAAAAATATTGCAAAGAAATGAGAAAACTCAAGAAAAACCTAAAACCTAAAACATATATATTGCATTATAATCAGCTCTAATTTGCATGTTATGCAACAAATTGTTAAATTAACGATGGACTCTTGTAGATAATGAGACCTCAGGCTCAGGGGGCCGTTTGAGTCTCCCCCCCCCCCCCCCCCCCCATATCTTTAGTTTTAGTTAAATATATTGAAAAAGCACCATTTTGTTCAAGTGTGAATGCACCCAAGGCCAAGCATGGCAGCGCAATGAGTCAGGACCTATTTCCTGCTAGGCCTAAAAAGGGAGCTAAATCAAGTTCTTCCCCTCTCAAAACTTTTAGTGAAAGGGATCCCTTTTATGTGAGTCAGTGGGGGGGAAAAAAAACAGTGGCCGAGGACAATTTTGTCCCCGATTGCTAAAAAGAGAATCTGAAAATCATATTGATAAAAGCTCTTGTAAATTGGCATCGATAGAGTTCAATTTTAGACTGCTAATTTAATGCCGGCAAAGATATATTGTAACCTTTTCCTTGGTGTGAGTCCATTGTTACCCTTGCCTACGGGAACCGAGTGAGCTATAGATGTACAAAATCTAGATGGGGATTTCAGAATCTTGAAGGGAACGGGTTAAGATTGTCACTGTCAAAAATACTAAATATTGTCAATCATGTAACATTATAGCATAGCTTACCTGTTTCCTTTAATATTTCTTTGCAATAATAATTATGTTCTTGTTTATTCTTAATTTTCCCCACCAATAAAATAACACTTTTGATACTTATTGTCACTGAGCAATGCAATGCAATGAAGACCGAACATGTTCACTATTTGGTCCATTTTATCAATATTTCACAGTACTGTATAATCACTTTGTTTTCAAATATATATGGCTTGTATACAACATTCTGAGCAATGTTTTTTTTTATTTTTTATTTTTTTATCAAATGCAGGTACCTGTAATTGGTGTACCATAACCATGTACCATCCACTTCTGGACTTTGGCACAGGAAAGTTTGGCACGACAAAATCAGAGTTCTGCTTGGATTCTCAACCGATTCCTCTGAAATGTTTCTACATTATACAACATTTTCTCTAATAATTCAGGGAAACAGTTTTGTTTTAAATTATTAAAGGAAATTTTGATCAGCAGATTACTACTAAAAAGGGTCACATTGTTCAGCTGATCATAATCTGTTTGCTCTCAGATGAACAGTGAAAATAGTACACAAGATATTTAGAAGACTTCCTAGCTAAATAACCAAATATTTTACTTTTTCGTGTTAGCTGACATTGGTGACTGCAAAGCGTTAAATTCCATCATTTGTAGAAACAAATTTGTTTGAAGACTCGAAAATTTGTTGATTGAGGACTGAAACATGTTTGCAAAGCTGAAGAAGAAGATCGCGGAGGAGGAGGGAGTCACCGAGACGGATCTGAAGCGGACCGGTAGCCAGGCGAGTTTGAATCAGAGCGGTAGCCAATCAGGATTAAGTAGGAGGGAGAGTCAGACGGGGCTCAATCGGAAGGATAGCTTGACGTCCTGGGGGAGTAACGCGAGTCTGTCGGGTGCAGCGTCGCCCCCTGCCCCAAAACAGGTGAGCCTCGTCATCATCTATTTTCATAATCTCTATCATTATTATGAACTACCATCATCATGATAATTGTCACTATCATCATCACCACAATGATCATGATTATCAACATCATTGTAACCACCATCTTATCTTATTAATTTTACCAGTGTTATCAATAACTCATCAGCCGCAGCATCATTATCACTGTCACCGTCACTGTCACCGTCACCGTCACAGTCACCATCTTCATCTTCATCTTCATTTTCATCTTCATCTTCATCATCATCTTCATCATCATCTTCATCATCATTATCATCATCATCATCATCATCATTACCATCACCATCATCATTATCATCATCACCATCATCATTATCATCATCATCAACATTATTATTATTATTACTATAATATTATAACTTTGTTATTACATGTATTTAGAATGACTCCAGTGCAAGGATAGAGGGTCTACAGGCAGAACTGACCAAGAAAGACGAGGCTGTTCGTAAACTTGAAGCAAAGCTGGATGAATACTCCAGGCTGCTCAAGGAAGCCGTGAGAGACAAGGACAAAGCACAGCTCACTCTTGACAGACATCAAGAAGGTAAGTGGGGCTCACAACTAGCACTGATGGTCCTGGGTCAGTGAAAACTGATGTCAAACCATTGATATTTCATAAAAGTCAAATGTTGATAAAAGTAAAAAAGGATGTCATGCCTGTAAAATCACATTGCAGCACCTCACGTATGAAGTCATTTTATGTGGCAATTAGTAATAACATACACAATTCTGATCAAAGTTCAAACTGTCATCACTATTTTGTTGCTCTATCGTTTTTACTCTGATTTTCGCTCATGATTCCTGTCCTTCACATTTGAAAATAGCAAACATCAAATTCTCGGGCGGAATTCCCCTTCAAAATAGTTTGTCATTAGAACAACAAACTTCTACAAAGTTGTTTACATTGGAAATAATATCTTAAAGTGTTAAAATTATTATTTTTCATGTGATTATTTAGAGGCGAGTCGGCGGATCCAAGAAATCAACGAAGAGTTCCAAATACGTCGCGCCAAGATGGCAGAGAAACTGAGCTTAGCGATCAGAAGGAAGGAAGATGAACTGCATGACAGGATGGTGGCTTTAGAGAGTGTGAGTATAATAGAAAATATGTATGTGATAATATATTTGTATGTTGTTGTACCATGTATGATTTATGTAATAATGATAATGCTTCTATATTGCTATATAATTATGATGCATACTCATCCTCCAGTTTAAATTCCGGATGGAATATTTTGGAGGGAAACTAACCAAGAACCAAGAACCATCTGCTGTATGACTCTTGTGGTACTTTGGATAACAGTACATTACACAATCATGACATTTATGCATTATTTTGAAGAATTGTATACAATTTGTCTAAGTAACATGTTCTGTTAACTTTATCAAATACCTTGACGCTTGGCTTAAATGGTAATATAATAATGAAATGGGTTTTGATTTTTTCTAATCTCCCCCTAACAATAGAGATGTTTATGATAGAATTATAGAAGCAAGTTATGCAAAGAGTGTTACTTTGTGATTATCATCTTAATTAAAACTTATAATTTCTGTTTCGATTGAAGATGATGGTAAAATTGGTGTTATTATTCTTCTGTTGATATTTGCAGGAGAAGTCGGAGTTACAGGAAAAGTTGAAGAAATCTGAAATGCAGAAATTCTTGAAGAGTGAAGATAATGAAGAGTTACAGGGCTTCCAGATACAAGAACTTGCCAAAGTCAAACACATGGTAAATGAATACATCTCTTCTTATATCATACTTGGATAAGTATCAAAGATCATTATTTGTAATGATTCACAGTAATTTAGGCCTCCAGATTTTCAATTTCCATTGAATGGTATGATTTGTTTTCAGTTGTTTTTGTTAGTTGGTGTTTCTATCATTTTTATTTTTACCAACAAAGCAAACAAAGTTAATCAAAGTTTTCTATTTTCCCATTTTGTTTTCTTCTTTCCATTTGAATAGTTTTATTTGATTATGCTGATGACAGGCTTTCAGGCCTTAAAAAGGATCTTGTAACTTTGTTGACAAGTGCAAAAAGTGATGAGTGATTATGTGTATTGGTGTGATCTGATATGTCCACAAAGTAATGTGTGAAAATTTCATGTTAATTGGATGTTTTTTGGTCGAGAAATTAGCAAAAATGCAAAGTGATATTCACTAACTCATTGCACTTACTTTGTACACAGCTTCAATTAACATTAATTTACAGTTTAACATCTGAACACTGCAATCGTAAATATTTTTTGAACAAAATAGAAATTGAAAAACCAAAATCTGTCCCATGCTTTTATTATATGACAAGGTATGAGAGAACCACTCGAGTTTCAAGTAAGTTTTGAGGATTTGGATAATGTTACTAAATCCCTTTCAAGACAGACCCGCCACAACGGGTCTCATGGGGCCGACACGGCTAGGTACATTGTGCAGGCTTCTTAACTAAAACTGTCAAGTCTCTCTAGGCCCCCTGATGTGTGGGCATGACTAGTCAATATTTCATTATTTCCAAATTGACACATCTATTTTAAATAATTAAAAACAAAATCACTCTTAATATGTTTTGTTTTATTTTGATTTTGCTGATCCCCAGTTTGTCAACAGCCAAGAAGAGCTGCATAAGTGTAAAGCAGAGCTGGAGCATAGCAGGGAGCAGCTAATAGAGAAGACCGGACAGACATCTTCTGCTGAGGTTGACCTACAGAGTGCACAGGCCAACCTAGCCACCATTACCAAAGAGAGGTAAGAATGGAACTAAAAATAATACTAATTTAATATACATGAATTATACATTTGTGCAAAATATCCACAAATGATGCTGCTTTTTTAGGGTTGGATTCTGAAAATACTCACTTTGGTCTATGAAGAATGTGAGGTAGACCTACAGACCTCACAGGCCAACCTAGACAGAAAAATCCACCTCGTTATGGGGGGTCCTTTAATATTATGACGTCATACTATCCACCCCCATCCCGAGATGGAACTTACTGTGTTGGAGCAAACTGGCTAATAACCAGCAGGGCAAGGTACGCGTTCGCTAGATAGCACTAGCGCCGTAGCTATCACAATGGTAGTCGAGGCCGTCACACAAGCGAAAAGCGAAGATTTCAGACTATGTAGAGAACGGGTGAGAAAAAAAAATTGTCAAAGAACCCTCGAAACATTGGCTGATTTTTCGGACTAAGTCCAACCTAGCCGCCATAACCAACAAGACGTAAGAATGAAAGGAAAGATTATGCCAATTATGAATTATGTGCAGGGGATTGCTTTTGGTGACCACTATAGGCAGGGTGGCTGCCATAGACAGGTGACTACTAAAGCTGGTTTGACTGTATTTTGACATGTATTTGTTTTCATTTTATTACAGAGACGAGTTGGTAAAGGAAAAGACGGATCACTGTAAGCTGATCCGAAAACTTGGCAAAGAGAAGATAGCACTTGAAGAGGCCATGAACAGTATAGAAAAGGAAAGCGAGGAGGTAAGTAGAAAGAACAAGCTTCTATTAAATCAAATGTAATTTTTTGGGGTAATGGTAATAACTACTCACAAAAAATTTCAGGCTCAAAGTTCTTGCTGACAGTCTTACATTTTGTGAAAAAAAAATATGGATTAATTTCTTAGAAGAGGATAGATTTTAAACAATCATGTGATCATAATGATTGCATAAATTTTAGACAATGTTAGATCAAATATGTTGACAAAATGCTACACATATACCCAAGTCTTTATTTAGAAGTGGAACTTTTAAAATAAATTAAATGATGGTGATATTTTTAGTAAACATTGTGAAACAAAATATGAAAAAAGGACTAAAAAAAGATAATATATCCGATTGATATGAGATGAAATGTTTCAAATCAAGTTAAGTTTCAAATCAAAAGTATTTGAGTTCAAAATTCTTTGTAAATAAAATTGCAGAAAGAGCAGCCTGTCTATATATGAGATGAACAAATTTAAAGGACAATCTTTACTGGCCATAATGTTTTTAGAACACATTTTTTGTTGATAGTACAAAATTAAATTTTTAGCTGTTGCTTTTCAATAGGCAATTTATAAATTTTGCAACTTAATTATAAATCATGTCTTGAATTTTGTTTGTATGATTAATGAATGTATTATATCTAGGTCATTTGATATATTGTCAATTGATTATTGTAAAACTGCATGATTGTCTGTTGAAATTATTTGATATTTATCTGCATGTTTCTTTTCTTTATTTTTGTTAATTCATCAATTGCATGAGTAGCTATTTTTCTAAGCATGGCCGTATCACAGCTAACAAATACTAGCCATTTCATGTAGAATGTTTCATTTTTGCATGTTAGTTGTTTTATTTTACAACGATTACAACAATTAAGGATCATTATTGTATTTGCATTATTGTATTCACTTCATTGCATTCGCTTCATTGAAGGTGGCATGTACTGTTTTGTTTTAATTATAATTTTAAGTCCATCATCATGTACCATGGGCGTAGATACTTACGTAATACCTATTCATCAGGGGGGGATGAATCAATAGATCATCCCCCCCTGATGAATAGGTATCAATGACAGATCTATGCCCATGTCATGTACATTAGAATAATGACTATCGGTGTAAAATTTACAATAAATTATTTAATTCTGTATTGAGTGTTTATTAGTGCACAACGTATTCATCTTTAATCTTTGCTTCATGGCACCATTTAAAGGGGTAGTTCAGCTTTGGTATAGAGGGCGCTGCACAAAATAAATTTTTTGTGAGATAATGAAAAACTGAGTGTAAAACTTGAAAGAGTATATAATTTTAATGACAGAATAAACTTTATTTGATAAAAATCGGTTCACAAATGGCTGAAATATCAATAAATATATCCGATTGGAATAATCTGGGGCCCAGATTTATTCAATGATTTTTAAAAAAAATTTTTAAATGCTTACACTTTTTAAAAAATTTTTAAAAGAGGTTTTTAAATAGTTGTTGATGATTTCTCTATTTAATCATTAATTAAACAAAACATCACATGCATAATTTTGTATGAAAAATGTGTATTTTTTAGAGAGCGCCCTATTGTGTTTTAATGGCTCTTTTTGTATGATAACAGGCTTTTAAAATTCGTTTGTAATTTTCTATACCTTTCGAGCATAGTGGAGTTTAACTATTAGTTGTAATGTTATTGTGCAGGTTTGGGTTACTAAAGTTAAGCCTTACCAAAACTGTACTACGTACCCCTTTAAACTGTCATCTGACTTTCATGATCTATCTGGCAAGTGTACAATTTTTCACTCACTAAAGAGTAGAGCATTTCATCAGGGCTAACGCATAAGTTGCTCATACATGTTTGCCTATTCAACCAATGCCCAAGTACAAGACATGCTAGGGCCCCGTTGCAGAAACAGATACAATCGATTGTAAGTTACGATTAATTGTAAGTCGGATCATGTATTCCGATTGCGCAAATCTGATTGGTTGAAACGTGCACATTTTCTGACTTATAATTTTTCCTATGCCTGTATGAAGAGAGCATGTTGTTTAAGCATTTTGGAGGACATTTTACCTTTGAATGTGTTTCTTGCATCAAACAAATGCTTTTAATCGTCATTATGACTGTTGTCGGTTGAGAAAGAGAAAGGTACTTTTAAAGTCATCATGTTTTGAGATTTGGATCTTATTTTGGAATGTACAACATTGGCTTAATGCCCTTTCTGCTTTCATCTGACAACCAAGGATAAAAGGCATCAAATTTGTGAAATTGTTACAAATTTAGAATCCCATCATGAAATTTAGTATTGAGCAATCTTACATAATGAATATTAATTCTTTCTGTAAAATAGTAGTAAATTGTCAATTATTTGCAGAAGAAAGCTTCAATTTGAGCTTCATTTGTTTACATGGTTTGCTTCATTATGCATCATCACCTCGCATGCAAACAGCTTAATGCATTCATTAAGTGCGACAATAAATCATTCTATATAACTCAAATTATTTTCTAATATTTGGAAATAAGTACATTGCATGGAGTATCAGCTAGATATTTAATTTAATTTTTCTTTGTTATTTACTTGTAATTGTGATGTTTTTTGTCAATTTACTGATATAATCGACTTTCCATTCAATGTTCCTAATAATGTGATCATACATTGTCTCCTTATCACTGCTTTTTTAAATCCAAAATTTCCACTCAAATGCTTTGTCGATTTCAAACTGAATCATGCTAAATTATTGAAGCTTGAATCTTCATTTAAGCTTTATTTATTTGCATTTCAAGAACATTACCAACAAGCTTTCTTCTGGTATATCTTTTCATGCAGTAAAATGTATACTTGTGATAAAGTAAAAGATCCAACATCTCAATATTTATATTTAGATCTGTTAATAATCATTGGTTTTAAAATACTTTCTCTTGAAAGATAACACTAACTTGAGAATTAAGTGACTAGCTTTCTACAGCCTGTATGTGGTTTTGTTAAAAAAACAATATTTGTTTAATTCCATGAACATGCTTCACCCCAAAATGAATGCTTTATCTTTGGCAATTTTAGTACAGTTCATCAAGAGTTTGTTATAACTCTTAACATAGTTTATAATAAAAGTTACTTTTTTTTTTAATGAAAGCTAATACGGTTCTTTCATTATTCATTACCAAAGCTAATCAAAATCTTACATTTAGTTAAAATGTCACTTCAGAAGATTACCAACAAGATTACTGTTTCTTTATTTTGTTATATAATTTTCTTTGTGTCTATAACACATTTCCATGAAAATGCTTCTTTCAAGATCATGCTTTGAATAACTACATGTATACTACAAAAAACTATCATCAAAAGCTTTTCAACTAACTACATATTGATAAATACAAAATTGTGAGGATGCTTTACTTAGACGTCAGCCCAGGTTGTGGCTCTGCAGGATAAACAAATTTGTTATTATGGAAATTCCCATTCAAATGCATAATTTCATGCTTAACACATATATAAATATTAAACATTTTATTTATCAAAGGCTTCATGCTTTGTAGTTTGTTGAGTTCACAATTTAGTTTATAACACAAACAATTTTCAACTAAACCTTTTTAATTTAAACAACACCATTTTTGAGATTATGAGTTTTGTGCTGCTTTACTTAGACGTCAGCCCAGGTTGTGGCGCTGCAGGATAAACTAGACCAGAGCAGGGATGCCTTCAACCTGTTTAAACACAACAGTGAATTACTTAGCAACCAGGTAGAACTAAATGTAGATTATTCAAATGTAATATTGGTGATGTATAAATCAAATAATTTGTATATTTTGATAATTTTGATAAATGTCATGATTTAAATTGCTGATAACAGTGAATTACTTTATAGAAAGCAACCAGGTATAACTAAAATGTAGATGATTATGTAATATTGGTGATGATATCAAATTATGTTTATTTTGAATTGTGGTAAAAATCATGATCAGAATTGTGATCTCTGTTACAATTGAATCGTGCCTTGAATGATGATTCTTCAATCAGTTGATTTCAATTACAGCTAATTTCAATCAATAAATGTATTTTACTACACTGTGCACACAAATGCTATGCACATTATAGAGGATTGTATTTTGTAAACATCTGTCATTCTATGTGTGTCGGCCTGTTATCACTGTATTTCGTATAAAATACAAACAATTTGTGTACATGACAATTTTGTGCGTAACTATTTGTAAACCACTGGGAAATGTGGAATACACATCTATTCGAGTGTATTTAATGTGCAGTGTAGAAACAATATATGATTATTTTGATTAACCGACTTGGTTTTAAGCTTTTGTCCCACATTATACATGTTTACATTTGTATGGATTGTAAGTAAGACGGTTTCCGTTTGATTTCCATCCATGGATACCTATTTATGGGACATTGTGGTCTGTAACTGTGGTGTATATACTTGGAATTGTGGTTGATGGTTATGTTGGGGAATTAGGTGATGGCACAATTGGAATTGTTTATATTTTAACTTGTAAGGTAGGGGAATTAAAGGGGACCACCAGGCAAAGGACAACACATTATTATATGTTTTGGTACCGTTTTGTGATATCAAATAGATACCCGACATTTTGCAAAGGGTTGTGTAATTCATAAACAAAGCAATTAATTTCCACCACTTACGGAACCACTACTATTTCCTGGTTCCATACGGGCCAAGCATTTGCGAGTGCGCCAATGCTATTCACGCGTACGTCAATAGAATCCCGGATGATTCATTCGCTCTGCACAGAGCGCTCTGGCTGTGCACACATATAGTCTTCGCAATTCAGACCGCATGAACGCATGGTTGAGAATGGTGATGCGTTTTCCTATTATATATTTTATCTGAAAACATATTTTTGTGAACTGGTTGAAGGAATGGAATAGTACAGATGTTACCTTTCTATAATAAGAATATTATTTTTGGGTGGTGGTACCCTTTAACTGTTTAATGAATAAAGTAACATTTTATCAAAGTGAGTTTGGTTAAGACTTTGTTGCTGGGCTGGTGCTTGATTGTTGGAGCACCAGCGCAGCCCAGCAGTCCAGAGATCTCAGATAATGTTCTAGGCATTTTCATTTTAAAAATATTTTATTATAAACTTTTATTCAACATGGGAGTAAATATCAATGTCAAGTTCATCAACTTAGAGAAAACTCTCTTATGGGTATAACAATGCTCAAAATTAGCATAGTCCCACTGGCCCCAGGCCCCGAGGGCCACTCAAATTTATTCCCTAGCATTTCTCTTTATGTTGTTGCGAGAATGGAACATACTTCCCCTAGCTTGGATGTTTTTATTTTGATCAGTTATATTATGTTGAATTGTTAAACAGGAAAATCAGTTAAATTGTGAATATAATAATTTGCTATATTAGTGAAGTTTGTACTAGTAGGGAGTTGTAATTGACCAGAAGAACTACCTAGTATTATAAAGACAGCCCCTGCATGATTTGCATGTTCTTGAAAACATAGACACTACACAAGCTCTGACAATAGAATAGTACTAACCTTTAACAATTAGTTTATATTTCAATAGCTAGAGTGAATTTGCCAGGTGCATGGCTCATGCACTGTAGACACACAACAGCAATAGGCAGTGTAAGAATTCATAGTGAATTCTGCTTTGTATTTTTGATATTTATAAAAAAAAATTAATGATTTTATAATCTATATATATTGCAAATCGTCCTTGATGTTGTTGATGAATGCTTGTAATACAGACAAATTTTGCATCTAAAATGACCAATTGTGGAAATGATTTGTTGCGCAGGCCAAAAAGGATGTATCAGAAAAAGAAGGAGAGCTCAGTCACTTACGAGGGAAAGTCAGCACCCTTGAACAGAGACTACAGACCAATGATCTGGGTCAAGACGATCGCATCACGGCCATTCAAGCAGAGGTGAGGAAATCAACAAATAAAGTTACATTTTTGCCATTATAATTAATGATCTTTCATCGTAATCACCCATCTTATTATGCACAGACTGTTCACTGAATGTTCGAGATGCTGTTAAATTTGTTTTAATTTTTTTTAAATACAGAAAGTTACTGACTTGTGTGTGTGGGAAAGAAGAGTGGTTGGGGAGTGATTTTAACGCCCCAAGAGCTAAATTAAATTTCAAGAATCGGCTTAAACCATTTTGTTCAGACAGGTTAATGTGATTAACATCTACAATGACCAAACAAATAAGTTTTTCATTAAAAGCTTATCTCTTGTGTGCATTTACATGTAGGAACAAAGAAGTATATTTGATTCCATGAGTATTGTGACTTTAGTCAACTGTTTTGGTTTAGGGCACACATGCAGGTGAATCATAATTTTAGTGCAGAACCTATGCACGCAGCTTACCATAGTTATTAAAATTTATACAATCTGTATTCTATTTTGTGACCGTCTTTTCAGAGGGATAATCTTGAGCAGCAGTTGGAGGAAACGAGGAAAGAATTGTCTGCAGTCAGAACAGAGTCGAACGAGAAGAGTGCTAGTTTGGAGAAACAGGTCAGTTTATGTAGTAATTTTGTAATCTAGAATGTTACATTTAGGTATAATAATAATAATATGAACATTTATATAGCACAGCTACTATAAATATATATTCTAGTGCGCTTAAATAATTATTTAATTATTATTACCCATGGTCATCAGGTACATTTCAAACCCACACAATGATATTGCTTATCTGCAAGATATATCAGAAAGGTAATTATTGAAAGAAGACTAAAGTACTTCGGGCACATCTTTCAGAGTTGAGAAACAAATACTGCAAGGAGCAATTGAAGAAAAAAAGTGGTAGAGGTTGTCCACCAATATCTTGGACTGACGATGTAAAGAGAGTGTCTGGAGAAGGAATGAACAAAACACTTGCAGAAAATAGAGTTATATAGCCTGCTCTCGTGAAGCCCATCTACATGATGCATTTCCTTCCTTTTGATCTCAATGGAAAAATGTCCAAAAAAAATACAGCTAATCAACAAAATTTCATTTTGTTTTTCTTTTTCACAGATTGAACATCTAAATGCCAAGATTTCAGAAGACACAGATGAGCACAGAGCTAGTCTACAAAGAGCAGATTCCGTCCAAGAACAGCTGAGCGCCGAGATATCGGACCTCAAGACCAATCTTGAGGCAGCGCTTAAAGAATGCTCTGTAAAACAGCAGCAGCTGATGCAGAAGGAAGCGCAGCTAAATGCTCAGGTTAGTCACATCTACTAAAGTAAATGGTCCAGTTAGCTGGACCATTTACACGCACTACACGTTAATATGGTGTAGCAAAGCCATACCGGCCATTTGTACATTTACTATTGTGCAATCCAATTCCCATTCAACAGTTGAATTGTTGTGTTTTAGGAAGCCTCGCTACGGAAAACAGATTGGAAATAATTGTTTTTTTCTTCTATATTTTGAAGTCTTCAAAACAAAAGAGTTGGTAATTATTATCAAATTATATGATTTGTGGATCACATTAACAAAAGTCTTTTTGAATTTGCTGGTGAATGGACGGAGGCATCAGCCAGCAAAACATTTGTTTGTGCTGGATAGTGCAGCAAGGAATCCAGGAAACATCCCCATCCCCCATGACATAACTCCTTTTTTTTTAGCTATTATTACAAATCCGCTAGTCAACAAGATACATTGTATTTATTATATTATGTATTTTTATTTTCCAGAGAGAAGTCAGTGAGACAGAGTTGTCGATGGCCCAGCACCAGTTGACGGAAGTCAAGATACAGTTCATGGAATCCAAGAAAACATCGCTGCAACTCTTCTCCTAAATCCTTTTAATCTTGCTCCTTTCTGTGTCATTCAGTCCTGTAACAATACATCATTGTTCACTTTAATATAACTCCCATTTTGCTCATTTTGAAATGAATAATATGACTTCATTCCTTTCCCTATCATGATTTCACAGAGAGAAGTCAGTGGGACGGAGTTGTCGATGGCCCAGCACCAGCTGACTGAGGTGAAGCGGCAGTTCATGGAATCCAAGAAACATCTCCAGGACAAGGTGGCCTCCCTCGAGTCAAAGGTCGTTGCCACAGAAACAGCAAGAGACTTTGACAAGAGTGCCTCGGAACATAAACTTGTGAGTTTTATTTTTTACAGTAAAACTTGTCTTAGCAACCAACTGTTTATATAATGATAATAATAATGTTTGTGATTTATATAGCGCCTAATATGATTGATAATCATCTCTAAGCACTTTACATTATTACCTATATCAGCCAACCTGCCTTTAGTGGCCTCCAAAAGTGTTCCACTGCATAGGGGAAAAATGTAATGGAACCTGTCTATAGAGGTCACCCATTTACAGTGGCAATTTAAGAGTTGGTCACTGTACACACGTTTGACTGTACTTGATATGTATCAGTCAGCAAAATCGAAAGAGTCCATCCTCTATTATCTGGCTATCAGTTATGGGCAAAACCTTTGTTTTAAACCAGCTGCAATCTCACAGTGTTCTCTGTTTTTTTTTTTTTTTCATTAATTCAGTTATAATTTAGATGTGATTTATTAATGCATTACTATTATGATAATCTATGTTTTTGTTTACTATTGAATCATGCTTGGTAAACATTTTAAAAACTGTGTTGGCTGCATCGAGAATGAATTTTCTAGGCAGTAATAATCTTCAAGGACTGCTCATACAGAATATACACAATTATTTCCCGATGAGATCATATTTCTTGTCCATGTTTCATCCATTTATTTTCCTGTATACAAGCAAGACTGGAGTCGGTGAATGAAGAATATTTAGAGAAGGAATTTGAACATTAAAAGCAGCATAATCTCATGATGAAGTCATAGTATTTTCATTTCCATGTTTCACCCATATAAATTCTTTTTCAGTTAAGACTGGAGTCGGTGAATGAAGAATATTTAGAGAAGGAGTTGGAACATGAGAAGCAGGTATCTGTGCTAGAAGATGAGCTGGACAGATTAAAGGTAAATCCATGGTTAGAGCTCTAGATTTTGTAGCTGATGCCTTATTTAAAGGGACTTAGTAACATTGTCCAAATCCTCAAAATCCAATTGAAATTCTAGCGGTTCCCTCATATCTTGTTGTATTCTTTTTAACAAAAAAAGCATGGGACAGGTTTCGGTTTTTCAAAATTCCCTTTCGTTAAAAAGATATTTACGATTGAAGTGTTCAGATGTAAAATTATCCAATGGATTGTCAGAACCATGTACAAAGTGAGTGCAATGAGTTAGTGAATGTCACTTTGCATTTTTGCTCATTACTCGGCCATATAAAGTCTATTTAACTTGAAATTTTCACACAACACCCAGTGGACATATCAGATAACAACAATATACATTGTATCAACCACTCATCGCTTTTTGCACATGTCAACAAAGTTACTAGATCCCTTTAAGTGTTTGTTGAGGTCTTCTTATTCCTGGAGAAAAAAGTCTAGAACAACTGAATATGTATTGATAGATACATAAATGGTGTATGAGAGTCTGATTGTTGTTTGATCTGTTGAGTCATGTAGAATATGCGTGTAATAAAACAAATTATATATGTATATATATATATAGAGAGAGAGAGAGAGAGAGAGCAAGGAATGCTGTCACCCTCGTACACATTTGGCTGCTAATAGTGCGCATAATTCGGAGTAGAAAAGAAGACTAATGGCGAGGCGTAGCTGGCGTTTATACTTCACATTTATTGAGCCAATATTTCCTCCATGGTGTTGGACTTCATCAGACCTGTTCAAATCATAACAAAAGAAAAAGAAAATGGAACATGCCAAACATTATTACAAATTTCATAACATAACAAAATTAAAATAATAAAATTGAATAAATAAATAAATACATACAAAAATGTCTATCACGTGCACGTTCAAATTATAAAATCGAAACATGCTTTTTAATACTAACTAATTCCAAAATAAATATAATAAAATAAAGAATAAAGAATTATGCTAATACACGCGATATATAAATTAAACAATAAAAGTGAAAGTTCCAGTTTCTCTAATGTGTTTATGCAAGGAGCATTTCCTGGCTGAGCAACAAAAGAAGCCATTGTCACCTGTGTCATCCCCGTTTGGGCTTGAGTCCTTGGCATTGACAAGGAAGTCGTGTAGGGATTGTGTACGACCATAACAAAGTAGTGGGCGTTCCGGGAATATATTGCAAAGCTGGTCTGATTCAGATAATCATATGAGATGGGAGTGTTTTTCAATTATTTCCGGGATTTGGGCTGTTGTTGAGTTGTAAGCACAAACAAAATGTGGCCTATTTGTTCGTTTCCGTTTACGGTATTTGAGAAGCTCATCCCGTGGTGTTTCCTTCGCCCGATTAATGGCTCTATCTACTTCTCTAGGATCATAGTTTTGATTGACCAAATGTTCTTTAAGTTCATTAAGGTAAGGTGGTGATCTGCATCGTTAGGGTTTGAGCAGATGCGGCGTAATGCGAAGAGCCTGGCTATATGGTATGGATTTGAATGTGTGTCTAGGGTGGCATGATGTAGGAAGATGGTACGCATGTGTATCCGTCGGTTCGGTGTGGAGTTCTGTGTGAAGTTGGCCATTGTAGAGGAGGACATAAGTGTCTAGAAAGGCGATCTCTGTGTCCGATTTGTCTCAAACGTGAACTTGATCGTTAGGTGGAGTGAGTTCATATAAGTTTGAAAGTGAGAGCGAGTCCGAGGGGAACTGACCCATAACAAAATTGAATATCATCTATGTATCTCTTCCAAGTGCCAGGTATCATGCTACGGGCTTTATTCGATTGAGTGGTTGTTTTCTCCAAGGCCCCCATAAACAAATTTGTGTAGGACGGAGCACATGGGGTCCCCATAGCTGTGCCTTGGATTTGTTGGTAGACTAATCCCTGGAACTGAAAGTAGTTCAAGTTCAAAACTAATTCTAACAATCTAATTAGCTGGTTGGTAGGGGGATGTAAGTGTTCACGATTATCTAGTGCGTCTCCAGTCGCTTTGAGGCCTTCCTTATGGGGTATGTTCGTGTACAAGGATTTTACGTCCGCTGTAACGACGGTCGTGCGTGTTGGGATGGGAGCAAGTTGTGTGTTCAAAGATTCAATGTGTTTCAAAAAGTGAGTTGTGTCTTGCAAGTATGATGGTAGTTTAGCCGCTAGCAGCCTTAAATGAAAATAAACAAATATCAATATTACTTCCTTATGAGAATTCAGGGCAGTATTCATTTTTAAAAATTAAGTCACTAGACAAAATAATAACTTTCATGAATAGAATATCACATTTATTCTAAAATTCTGAATGAAATGAGAGAATATGTATGACATGAAATATAAAAATGATTTAAAATGTTCATTCTTATAACCTCCTTTAGAAATCAATGTCTTCCGTGGATGGCCGAACCAGTCAGCTCCAGTCAGAACGGGATTCAGCCAGATCAAAAGCAGTAGAACTTGAAACAAAGGTAAATTTCCTTTGAAGTTTCAACTTTTGCTTTCTCTAAGCATGTTCATGCTTAAAATATGCTGGACAGGCGTGTCGATCCGTTCTGAAAACACAATGCATTGGGGGGGGGGGGGGAGCATTGTTTACAAACAATGCTCCCCCCCCCCCAATGCATTGTGTTTTCAGAACAGATCAACGCCTCTGATGCTGGATCTTACTTTAACACCAAACTGTATCTCCGTTAGCACATTTAATGAATCATCATTAATCCTGTGTTTAATAAACAATGCATAAAGTTATATGAAACAAAGAAAGAACCGTTTTGTTGTTTTACCATTTACGCATTTCACTTGCATGGTAATTTTTCTTTTGCCCATTCAACGATGAAGGTTAAACACTACACACTAAGTTCATGTTTGAGTCACTGTGAAAAAAAAAATCACAAGCAGACTTATGTGGGGATAACACCGACGACCTTATTTCTAGACAGGAGATGATTTCCATTCAAACAATTTCCAGTGATGTATACATTACCTATTAGCAATGTACCAATTGTAATTATTGTTTGTTTTCCGCAGGCACAAGAAACAGAAATCCAGTGCTCAAGACAGAGAGAACAGCTGACTATACTACAAGCATCCGTCAAAGAAAAAGAACAACTCATACGCAAATCAGATACAGGTACAAAAGCCTTTCATATAATCTACAGGGTGTATATTTGTATTAAAATGAATAATTTTGAAAACAATTTTGATTAAAACACTAATCTTCATTCAAATTGCAAGTATTTTATATTCTTGCAATGCTGTGTCTTGATTACCTATCAAATACATGCGTTTGTTCAAAGTTTGTAGTTGTGAAACGCCCTCAACGAAGAAAAGCATTAAAAAGTCTGGTACTTCATTGACTAGTCAGGAAAGCGATATTTTGGGGTGACCAAAATATTATTTATGGTGGCCCTAGGCCAGCGGGCCAGTGCTTACTTTGCACCTAACTGCAATAGAAATGATTCACCTTCCATCCATCTTTGTCTCACAGAACAACAATCCTTACAGCAGACGTGTAGAGATCTCGGGGAGAAAGTGGCTGACCTGGAGAAAAAATCCTCAGAGTCCCATGAAGAGGCGCAGAAACTCATCTTTGAAAAGACGGAAACCATCAGTGTCTTACAGCAATCCCTTGATAGCCGGGGAGAGGAACTTGGTCTAATTACACAAAAGGTATTGTTGAAACGCACCTGATGTTCTTTCCTTCTTGTTTTGTCTTCTTCATTCTCTTCTTTCTCATTCTTTATCATTATGATTTCTTTTCTTTTTTCTTCTCATCCAACTATCACCATCGAAATCACTTTTAATATTCGTGAAGCATCGTATTTGAGACAAGCTATGCAATTAATCTGTTCTTAAATATAGTGAATACTCAGAATCTGCCTTGCCCGAGTTAGTTGTTCCATTGTTCGAAAAACTTCAAGCAGTCTGCTGGCTTAACAAATTTAACGATTTGTCTTTTTTTCTGGATCTACACTGTAGATGTCCGTATTCTTTTCCACATTGCTGTTCATTTTAAGATATTGATATATCAAAGATTAATGTATTTTCCCTTTTTGTACAGCTTCAAGAACTTCAAGAGAAGTTAAGCAGAGTGGAGACAGAAGCCCAGGCTAGGATAGACGAGACTGAGATGAATGGACACACAGAAATGCAGGTAAAAGGATTTTTTTTGTTGTTGATTGCAGTTTAGAAAAAAAATATAAAAGTGTAATAATATAATTTGTATAATTTGCAATTATCAACTGTGCTGTTTTGACTCAAGATCCCTCCAATAGTTCTAACAGAAAACTAAACCCTGGTGCAAACTTAGAATGTAATTAGGAGAAATTTCTTAGTAAGGGAGATACTGAGAACGAAGCCACACTTACACACATGTGGGATAGTGTTTTATCAACATTTTTACAGGTCATTTGGGGGTTTTCTTTTTTACGGGGTTGTGAAAAACAGTCCATATATATATTCACATAGAACTTTATCTATCTATCATTTGCAATTTTGTGTTATAGTTTTGTTTAGTTCTGCTTCATTTCAATCTATCAATTAATTGTTTAACAGAACCAGGAGAAACTTCGACAAGAGGTGGAGAGTTTAGAACAACAATTGTGTGATAAGAACAAGACCATCAAGATGCAGCAGCAAAGGTTGTCAGACCTCAAGAAGACTCTTCAGAGAGAATTGGTAGGTTTTCTTTCTACTGTTATAGACAGCGCAACAGATTGCTTGGTTGTAATTTGTTCTATAAGTTGTTTACGCAAGTCTGAGAAATCTTAGACCTCCATAAAAGAGATATTCATGATTGTTTTACAAGTTTTGCTACTCGTTTTGTAGCCCCACATTAGAAAAAAACATACATTATTTTATTAGCAGTATTTTTCACATGCACAGAAACACAAATTAAATGAAACAATACAAAAACCTTCACAAAGCAAACAATTTAGAAAAGCCTTCAGGAACATTTTTGACATTATTCCATCTTCCCTGCTAACATCAACATTATCAATGTCTGTGCTTCTTTCTAAATATTAATCAGTGTTTGCTTCTCCTTGCAGAAAGTTCAAACCATCGCGGGATACGAGTCGCCAGAGGAGGCCCTCCGGGGCAGCAACGACACCATCCTGGATCGCGGCAAGCTCATGATTCCAGACAACAACTTTCGCGGGAGCAACAACAGCCTGCTGCACACGGCATCGTCGATTTCGCTCCTCGATCAGGATCCGATGAGCAACTCTCGCGGCGACTACCGTGAAATCAACTTCCAGTATTTGAGACACGTCGTCTTCACGTTCATGAGCTCGACAGACTATGAGGTGAGTTGAAGTCGGAAGAAAAAATACAGAGAAAGAAAATAGAATTTGATTTTATTTTGATTTATAGCATTTCTTTAGTTCTAATGAACTGATAGATCTTGAGAACTAATGAGAAATATACACAACAGCGTTAGATTGCTGCGAAAGATTTGATTTACATGCATGTAACATAATTAGCATTCTCAATAGACTCCAAATTAAGATATTCCAGACACTGGTCTGTCCACATTAGGGTGACAAAATCGCAAAGGTTTTAGTCTGCATCTCTGTTTCTGCCCTTCAAATTAATACTGTAAACGGGGTAATATTCGTGGTGCATTAAATTTCGCACATTTTGCGCTACATTTGGCAAGTATGAATTCTAAAACCCGCAAAAATATATGCGTCATTTTCAGTGGGTATTGTAAGTGTGAAGAATGAATATGGAGCATACTGTGCCTCGTGCATTAGTGTGTATGTGTACATAATGTGTGGTGGGCGAGTGTATAAACTCTGGTTTTGAGCGCTAGCAGTACCTATCCAGCCACATTTTTTACCATCGGAGCACGCAATATAGTTTTGAAAGATTCAATTTCTTTCCATGTGAAATATGTTTATGAATGATGTTTATGTCCCTCTTGGAAAGGAAAAATAAATGAACACTTGTTCAGCGTGAATTGAATACAAACGAATGTCTTTTTGTGCTGCCTAGCGCAAAATATTAATCATTCGAATATAACCACGTTTACAGTCTGTAGTCACTCTATTACTGGATTTCAATGAGTACTTTACCAGTAGATATAAAAGGCCAGTGTACTCTTGTGCATTGGGTTTAAGCACTTGTTAGTTAATGTCACTTTTTAAAGTTATTCTTGACAGTTTATCAATTATGCACTTTACTTGCAGGCCAAACAGCTGTTGAAAGCCGTGTCAACGGTTCTTGAACTCACTCCAAAGGAAGAGGCATTAATACGACAGACGTTGGATTGGAAGGTGAGATAGAAATTTCATTTTAACAAGCTTCGTGATGCTTTCTTGTATTGTCAATTGACCTAGCTGTGATTTGTACCTGGACAAATAAAAGTGGGTTGTGTTTCTTCTGACATAGCAGCAGACACAACAACAGCGGTTACATAATCTGCTTTTCTTAGTGCACGCTCAGATGATATTGCACATGGTACAGTTCGAAAACATTGCAGTTTGATAGTGGTCTCAAAACGTTGATTATTTCCATTATTATTGATAACCTAAGAAGAATATACAACTAGAAGTGACAGGAATTCATTATTAGTATTAAACATCAAGCAACAATGCCAGCATTTGGCTTCCTTTTAACATTTAGATCACATTAGTGCTATGGTATCTTTTCTTTCCTTACTTACGAAAGTAATAAATGTAACGATGAACATAATGATAATATCCTAATTGAATCGAAACAGAAACAAAAAAAATTGGTCAATTTGTAATTTGCTTTTTATTTTGACTTTTTAAAAAATCCCCAGACATCGTGGTTCGGGCCCAGACCAGCGGTCAAGAAGTTAGTCCAAGTCGGATCACCGGGATCAGGCATGCGGTGATATTAGAGAGACTATTGAATTAATACGCTATTGGCAGGCAGACACGTGATGATACAAAATGATGATGAGACGTTATTCAGGGCTCCACACTCGCACTGGCCTGCTGGCCTGGGGCCAGTGAAATTGCACTTCAGGCCAGCAAAAATGTATAAAAGTCATATTTTGGTGGTCCGATCGGGCAAGCAGATGTTCAACCCGACATTGACAAGATGAGAAAAATCCTGTTTTCTTCCATGTTATGCTTCATCTATAATCACAGGTTTGATCAGGGAGGAGTGATATTTTTAATAGTAAAAGGTTTACTCATGAAAAACAATTTTGGGGTCAGTAAATTTTTCTTTCGGGCCACCAGAAAAGGGGAAGAAAATATTTCACTGGCCCGACTGGGCCACTGACAAAAAAGCTCAGTGTGGAGCCCGTTATATTTCAATCTCAATACTTGGATTGCCATGTTATGACACTATTGGTGCTGCGTCAGTCAATCAACCAAGGTATCTAATTTAGGATGCTTGACTTGATTTGCATTCATTATGATCTGCTGTCCAAGTTGGATCACTTTGATCAGGCATAAGCAGGGACCAGGGGCCCGATTACGGACCAGCGACAGTTATAATTAACATTATTGGATCTAACTCATTGATGTCAAGATGCTAGAGTGACATACAAATCAGCAGAACGTAGCAGAGCACACATACCGCCCTTACTCATTCAACCATAAATGATTATACAAGCATATCTAGAGATCAGTGGAACTAGGGCTGGTCCTTGGTCATGATCGTGCTCTCGGCCACTGATGTGAGCAAACGTGAGGTAATTTTGCATCCAGTCTGTTCATTAATATTCACATCTCCGTCGCCTTGCCTTGTCGCTCTCCACTGAATGGCACCTACACGACACACTGTTAATGAATAGCGTATGTGTTACACGTACTTCCTAATTGGCCACTAGATATAGCCACAGAGGCCTTCAAGGCTTGACAAAAGAAACTCAACAGAGGGCCAAGCAGATGCAAAAAGGCCTTATGGCTGGCACTGCTCGTGCGATAGTTGCGTTTACCAGTTGTTCAGCTCAGACACAAGGCCTTTTCAAATGATGATGATGATCCACAGCACCTGTATAGTATGGCACCATTTACCTATTTCAAACATTCATATGTGCCTGCTCCTCCAAAAGGTGACTTATTTACTGCACATATGCTTTAAAAGATTGAGGATTTGAGGTCCGCTTGGAAACCTTCAAGTTTGTCAGTGTAGCGAAGAACAGGAGGGAGGGAGTTCCAGAGGTGGAGAGCGACTGAAGAGAAGGCATGATCACCATACCTCTGGAGTCGTGTGCGTGGGACTAGGAGAAGAAGTCCTGTGTCCCATTTCACTTGCAATTGTTGAAAGTGTCCAATTGTTGTAACTATTAGGTCAACAGCCAATCAGCATGGAGCATTTTAGCTGTTGCCATGGTAGTTACAATATTTGGACACTTACAACAATTGCAAGTGTTTTATGAAACGTGCCACTGATGAGCGTAGACCTGGACGAGACTGATACTTTTCTACCAAGGAAGCAACATATCAAGGGGCCTGATCATGGACAGCCCTGAATGCTACACATTGCCATTAGCAATGCTAGAAATTAACTTGTTTTGCCTTGTGCAAGTAAAAACAAGATACCGTATTTGTCGGTGTATTAACCGCTCCGGTGTATTAACCGCACCCCTAAAAAAAAAAAAAAAAGTGCGGTTAATACGGTCGTGTATTAACCGCACCCCCCTTTTTTTTTCTTTTTTTTTTGAAACAAGGTGCGGTTAATACACCAGCAAATACGGTATTTCAAATTCTAGTTGTCTGAAACCTGAATCTTGTGGCCCCAAACCACAAAACACATGAACAAATCTGTTTTATTTGGTTTCCCATCCGGGCCATTGGAATTAAAAATCAATGAATTTGGTGGCCCGAAATCTAATTTGAGTGGCCCATGGCTAATGGGCTTGTGCTAAGTCATTTGTATGAAGTATGGATTCAGACTCAACAGTAAATAATCTTCATAGTGGAATATGTTGATTATTGATGTATACACATTCTTGCTATAAAACTGATACTCAAATATTATATATGAAAGTATTGGATCAAAGTGCCTGCTTCATTTTCATCTTGGAATATGAACGTTCAGTCCATAATTTTCCTTCTGCCGTCGTTAAAATCTTTTTGTCTGATTTCACCAGATGATCATTTGTAAATTGTAAACATTTATTTTGTGAAATCGCATAACAGATAGATTATATGTTAATCTACTTAGTTTGCCAATGTTAGAATTATTTTGTCCAATAAAGGACAACAGGGGATTGTTATCTATTATTATATCTATAATTAGATATTTTTGTTTATGTTGGGAGTTATAATGTCTAGTAAATTTCAATTCATTTGCATATTGAAATTCAATGTGCAGTTTTACAAGGTAATTTATCATGATAGTTTTAATATGGTGTAAAACGGGAAATTGTTAAAGAAATTAGATACAGTTTGTATAGAGCTCTATTATAACAAGGTCCCAGAAGGTAATTTTACAGGTCAAAGTCCTGCGTATATCATTGATTTTAAGCCCCGATAATGAGATACCTGATATAACAAGGTAAATTCATTGGGACTTATGCGCTCATTATAATATGTGACCGGCTATAGCAAAACCTGGCACTTGTCAGTAATTCATGTTTTGAAGAAATGGGCATTTTAAGTTCACACAATGTGTGTAAAAGACCTATGATTGTAAAATTTAAACAATCATATCTTCGCCAATTATTGACCAATTATTTAGAACAAAGGATCAAATGAAAGCGTGTGATGAGGCCTTTGTAATGGTATGAAATCTACATTTTGATTTTTACCGACAAGTGCCAGGTTTAGCTATATTTGGAAAGCAAACCCCCCCCCCCCCCCCCCCCCCCCCCATGGTGTGAGAATTGAATACACCCAGCTTTTGTTTAGCATACTGAAGTTCAAACTGTTTGTATTCATGTACAGATAAAATAACTTAATAATATTATAATTCATATATAGCGATACCATATTAGGTAAATATGAAATGAGAGAACATGGTAGGAATGTTATTATTGGAGTGAAGGCTAAATAGGTTTGAGAGATGAATAGTTTATGGCAATTCTACTATACTTTTCATAATTTTCTTCTAGTAAAATATATATTGAATCTTCATTTTCTGGGGCATGTGCAAATAATAAGGTCAAATGTAATCAAATGAATGGTTTTAGAAGAGAATAATAATTGAATTGCTTTAAATATGTGTAAGTGATATTTTCAACCTCCAAGAGGGTGTGATAAGATTTGGGGTTTTAATTTTGGTAGATTTCAATTTTGGAAATCAGAAATTCAGCATTTTTAATTTCAAATCAAAGATGCATGCATATCTTCACTTTTGTGGTAATAAAGAAGAAACAAACAACATGTATTTGTCAAAAGATAAGATGAGTCTATAAGTACTGCTAGTATCGAGAAAATATTAATTCAACATTTACAAATTTTAGACAAATTTAACATGTTTCGACAAATCTCTGTATAACAATTATTTGTATATTTTTGTTAGTTTGAAGTATTGTTATAGTTAAATAGAATAATAAGAATATGATATTATTCTAAATGGTTTATTCCTCAGGAACATTAGCCTGGTAATAATAGGCTGATTATTATTATTTTTTTTTTTTGACCAGCTTTGACAAAATCAGGGTCTTTTCGGCGACTTGATGTTTTGCAGAATTATAAATTGGCATTTAAAATTTAAAATGTGTTTCCATTTTCCCACTTCAGAGAAAATTGAAGTAACCATAATCAGTGGCGTAGCGCCAGGGGGGCACTTGCCCCCGCCCCCATTTATTAATATATTTGTTATGAAAACAATACAAAAAAACATAAGGGAAAATCCTTTACAAAATAAAGAAATACATAGAGAGTATCCCCTAATAATTCCAGTGCGCTCTATCCCCCAATCAGTCTGACCACGCTAGGCCACTGACCATAATTATGATTTATTTCTTCTTCTTTTTTATGATTTATGTATCATATTAAAGATGATGATGAGTTGTTTTTTTCAATTAGTATTTGTTTTAAATTCAATTATTTTTGCCAGCGAGAGTCTGATTTTGCCAGAGCTGGCCACATTTTAAAAACCATATTTTCAAGTAATGTCTTATCGTGAGACAGTAACTTGAATTAGAGTGTAAATGGTATTATCTATTATTATTCTATATTAAAAGGATAACAATCAGAAATATATATGTCAATTTACAGTGGTTCAGCATTATTTTGCCATTTCTTGCAACATTTTATGTTTAAGTAAAATTTTATTTAATGGAGTGAAACATGAATGTTTTCATGCATGTAAATGTAATCATGGACATTGTATGAAACAATTCATCAATTATTTTGTCATTATGAACGAGAACATTCACTGACTTTAACTATTTCATAAACCTATTATTATTTTCCATATGACTTCATGCTGCATTTATTTGCATGTCTTTTTTAACACAATTTGATAATACATAACTTTCTTTTAAACATAGTTACTTTAATAAGTTCCTTAAAGGGATAGTTAAGTTCTTGTCTCGAGGGCGCTTCGGGAATTTTTTTTTGCGAAGTAGAGGTAAACAAGATGTAGCAGTTGAAAAATAATATAAATTCAATGCAACGTTTTTTAAATAAAATTGGTTAACTCTTCCAGATACCCACTCAAATTCAGTATAACCAGAAGTTAAATTTTCTTTAAGCAAATGTTTTAGAGGGTTCTACAGTGAAATGTAATGACTATATCTTTGAGATTGGTGGAATTTTGTGATGTTAGGGTTGCAAAAAAAATGCACTAGGACCATAAAATATCCTTTTTGTTCAATAAAACTTTGATATGTCGACCAGTATTATATATTACAAAGAAAAGACTGCTATATAATAATCTGATCTAGCGAGAAAAAAACATTTGGAATAAAATGAGAGTCGATAGGCAGCCTGTCTGAGCTTTCGTTCCTTACAACGTCTTCATCGGAGGCAAAATAAAATGTTAAAAGCTCAGAACTTCTATTGACTCAATATTCTTTATGAGAGGCCACTAGATTATTTGGGTGAGTAATGTTGTATGATGAAAAGGCTTTTTTTTAATACGATTTATTTGTTTATTATTGTATAGAAGTTAAAGTTATTACTTTCATTTTCAAATATGAATTAGCACTAAAGTATAATGGGTGGATATCGATTAGTCAAATAAAAATGAACATTATTTTGTACAAAATTGCTCTGTTGCCATTTATTTGTGTAGCGT
>JBAMJV010007546.1:0-50000 GCA_037951105.1 Echinarachnius parma
TAATTCCATTTGAAAGTTCATTGAGTGAAACATGTGAAATGAGAATCATTCTCTTTCGAATGCTCTCATAGTTGTAAAATTTTATTTCAAAATATTTTATTTATATATCGTCTGGTCAGGCGATATCTTGCATAAAATGCTTATACACTACTTTTACAAAAATTCAAGAGGTTTTGTAATAGTTGTTAAGATATCTCTATTTATTCATTATTTTAACAAAACATCACACCATGCACAATTTTGTGTAAAAAGGTTGAAACCAAGGAGTTTTTAGAGAGCGCCCTCTTGAGTTGTAACGGCTCTTTTTTAATGATAACCGGGTGTTTACTAAGTCGTTTGTAATTGTGTATACCTTTCGAGCATGGTGTAGTAATTATAACTATTAGTTTGTATTGTTATGGTGCAGGTTTTGGGTACTAAAATTAAGTTTGACCAAAACGCAACTATCCCTTTAAAGCCGCGCTTACTATTTCCTGCTTTATTATTCATGATTTGTTTCTTGCCCTTGCTAATTTCATTATTGTTTACGGAACAAAACATGCAATATAAAACAAGTATCTTGTCTTTCTTCCAATGTGTACAATACCTTAATTTTGAATGGACAATTCGCACGGAGGACCACACCCACACTTCTCAATGAATCCGTAAAAACGAACAGATCAAATAACATGCGAAAAAACGCGCGCGAAAGTCCAGGGTCCCTGCGATATTAATTTCTTATATTACGAAAACGAAAACGAAAAAAAAAAAAAAAACACGAAACATCTTCTCCTTCTATCCCTTTCCTTTTAAAAGTATATATTTATAAGAACGGGGAATTGGTATACACACACACATGTAACCCTCACTTAATCACTGAAACCCGTTAGAACCGGGACGGATGAAAATAAGAGTCTTTGTGAACTGTATTGCTAATTTCATCATTGCTAATTAACGTAATCCTTTCATTTCATATCTCGTACTTCTTCTTATTCAAACAATACCCAATAATATGAATGGACAGTTATTAGCCCGAAGGACCACACCCACACAAGTCTTCTTAATGAATCCGTAAAATGAACAGATCAAATAACAAGCGAAAAGGCGCGCGAAAGTCCAGGGTCCCTGCGGTATTATTATTGCTTATAAGTAGTAACTGATTTCGAAACAAAACATAATTATTGTCTGTAGAACAGACGGCGGAAGAAACCATGCCATTTCATAAACCAAGCAACTATTTCGCCCGCCTTCTAATTCAAACAACACCCACTTTACAATGGAAAAGTATTAGCCGAAGGACCGACCACATATCTACGAATCCGGCCACTGAATCCGGGAAAAAAACCAGATCAGATAACAAGCGAAACGGCGCGCGAAAGTCCAGGGTCCCTGCGGTATTATTATTGCTTATAAGTATAGTAACTGATTTCGAAACAAAACATAATTATTGTCCTGTAGAACAGACGGCGGAAGAAACCATGCCATTTCATAAACCAAGCAACTATCTCGCCCGCCTTCTAATTCAAACAACACCACTTTAGAATGGAAAAGTATTAGCCCGAAGGACCGACCACATATCTACGAATCCGGCCACTGAATCCGGAAAAAAAACCCAGATCAGATAACACGCGAAACGGCGCGCGAAAGTCCAGGGTCCTGCGGTATTATTATTGCTTATAAGTATAGTAACTGATTTCGAAACAAAACATAATTATTGTCCTGTAGAACAGACGGCGGAAGAAACCATGCCATTTCATAAACCAAACAACTATCTCGCCAGCCTTCTAATTCAAACAACACCCACTTTAGAATGGAAAAGTATTAGCCGAAGGACCGACCACATATCTACGAATCCGGCCACTGAATCCGGAAAAAAAACCCAGATCAGATAACAAGCGAAAAGGCGAGCGAAAGTCTAGGGTTCCTGCGATATTAATTGCTTATAAGTAGTAATTACTTCCGAAACTAAACATCTTGTCCTTCTAAATGATAACTACAAAACAACCGTCCCTTTTATTTAAAGATGAATAAAGAGTACTGGGCAGTCTTGGAAAGTTTCAAAAGATGCTGCAATATCCTTCCTTGAATAATGTTTAGATATGAAGGAGTTATTTGCATGATTCTTCCGAAGAGTTTATCATAATAACAATCAAATACGAACCCTCGATCCAATGTACATTATGGAATTGATCTCGTGGGGTAGCAATAAGAAGGACCAATTATCAAATTGCACAAGTATACGAGCCATTAGAGGGAAATTACTCTTATTTATCAGTCCTTTTTTTTTTTTTTTTCTTTTAAAATTTTTATTGATTTTCATAAATTGTAACATTACAAAAACAGTAATCACATATGAATTAAAATGGCAATTACAAAAAACAAACAAACAAAACAAACAACAATAAAAAACCTCTTGCAACTGTAAAACTTCAATACTGGTGGCTTACATAAAACAGATTCCAAATATTTCAGAGCACATTCTCAACAGGGGACCATTTTCTGTATTTATCAGTCCTTAATAAAATATTTTTTCCATGGATTCAAAACATCCCCAAACACTCACATGAAGGTCAGAAATAATCAGTACACTCTAAGTTTACTATTACCCAAAAGAGGCGAGCTATTTGAGGTCTTCTACGGCCAGGGGGGGGGGGGGGGGGGGGGGGCTACTATGGCGCCCCCCCCCCCCCCCCCCCCCCCCCTCCCTAAGATCTCGGCCATGTATTCTCTTTGTGCATTGCTTACGGAGAAAATCATGTCATTTCAGAACAAGAATATTTTGTCTTGCTTCTATTTCAAACGATACCAAATAAAGAATGGAAATTAATTAGCCCGAAGGACCACATCCACATTTCGTAATGAATCTGTAAAAACGAACTGATCAGATAACAAGCGAAAAAGGCGCGAAAGTCCAGTTTCTGTGATCTGAATTGCTAATAAATAGTAATTGCTTGTTCAACCAAACCGCTCGTCCTCCCAGATTGTTATTACAAGCCTCTTGTAATTCTAAAATAGAAAATGATACCTAATTTAGAGCGGATTTAGCATGAGGATATAAGCCCACAGGCACTTAAAAAAAACCAGATCAAACAACAAGCGAAGAGGCGCGCAAAAGTGTAAAATTTATGCAATTTTCATTGCTTACAAAACGGAATTATGCAAAAATGCAATCTTATCAAAAAAGCTTTTGCTCTTTTTCTATTTTCACATTTAAGAATTTATATTATAATAAAGAACTAACGAATTACTAATAAGCAGTAATTGCTTCTAAAAAACGATACACACTGTCCTTCCAAATGGTTACAACAAACCTCGTGCTATTTTTTAATATTATTTTTAACTTGAAATTGATACAAAATAAACAACATAAATATAGCATGAATTAAGAACCACATGTAAAACCACCCACTAATGAATCGCGAAAAAGACAGATCCGATGACAGGCGAAAAGCGCGCGAAAGTGCCGAGATTCTGTGTTCTGAATCGCTAATTTCATTATTACAAAACAAATCCTGTCCGTTTATAACAACCCGTCGTCCTTCATCATACGAATCACCAAATTAAGAACAGACAAAATCAGCATAAAGAATCACACCCACTCAACCAAAACACGTGCGAAAGTCAACAGTGTGTGTGATCTGAATTGTCAATATAATTGTCAAAATAAATGTACCCAAATATGCTATAAATTATATTAGATACATTATATCATGACTAGGCATGTGTTTAGAAACAAAATAATTATATACAGTAATTGCACTCAGCCAGTACAATTATACGCGATGGAATCATATTTACATCTAAAGAATTGAAGCATTAATTGCTCCGAATATAAATAACACTTTTTTAAAGAAGCTTTTTGCAGACGGTATCCGGGTAAGGTACCATTACACCTATAAAAGCTTAAACATCAATTAACAATGACCATGATACTTCACTCGTTTCGAGTACCGGTTTCCGCAATGGTAATTTGAGTATAATCTTCAGAAACCGAACCGAACGTATATAAATCTCACACAAATACCGCAATTATTTCACTCTTTTTGGTTTGGTCTATTCCTTTTCACCTATAAAAGTTTAAAAATCAATTAACAATGACCATGATACTTCACTCCTTTCGAGTATCAGGTTCCGCAATGGTAATTTGAGTATAATATTCAACTTCAGAAACCAAACCGACCGCAATTGTAAACCTTTATTATAAATCTCACACAAATACCGCAATTAGTTTATTTTTGTTTGTTTTGGTATATTCCATTTCAATTATCGTTGTTGGCAGTTTTTATTGCTGTAATACGAGTTCAACAGAGTGGATACTAATAATAAGTTGTTTTTGCATCCGTGTATGCGTTAATATCATCATAATCATAATCAACAATCTTGTCCGCACAAGACATAATGATCGTTCGGATGTGTAATTTAAAGGCGGGGTGCGGGGGATTTTTTAACTCTGGAGAGGTTTTTTTTAGAAGTGGGGCAAAGCAAACTGAAGACAATAATTGCTAAAAAATGATTAAAAGTATACAAAAACATAATATACAGGTCAAATAGATAGCAAATAGTTGATGTCATAGATGAAGGCAACTTGCATTTTGATTTCAGGGAACCTTTAAAGCTGTATAGTTCGTCTCTGTATCGTGGAAGTAATACCCTGTATTTAACATACATGAATAATGTTTAAGGTAGTCCCAAGTTCTGGATAGCCAACTATAGTCAAATGTAAATATCACACACTTACGTAGACGTATATTTCGATTCGCGGATGTATACGGGCTTGTTTCATACCTAACACATTAGTTCCAGGTAACTAGAATTAACCCTATTAAGGCCGGGGGGGGGGCCATAATGGCCCCCCCCTCCGGAATTTTTGTTATTGCTCCAAAACGCTGCAAGATGACGCGCCGCTGCTTGGTGACTTTTTTCTTTCGGGTCTTGCGCACGTTTTAAAACAAAAATTTCGAAAATCGGACCCTCCGTTACAAAGTCACGTGACCTTTTGTCTATGCATGTCAGCCCGAAAATCGCTAAATTTCGTGATTTGTGTACAAAACATATGGAAATATCAATTTTCATAAAATGAGGTGTATTATTAGATATTTGGTGTTGTTTACATTTTATATGTTGGTTTTGGGGTTCAAAACAGTTAAATTATAGTTAGAAATAAAATAAACAACAAAAACAATAAAATACATAAGTTAAAAAAACAAAGAAATACATAAGAAATTAATAAAACAATAGAAAACAAAAGGAAGAACCGGGCTCTTCCAATTTTTTTTGTTGTAGTATCATTCCAAATGCTCTAAAGAATATATGTAGTGAAAACCAGAGTTTAATTATGAAGAATATATGATTTATGGGTAAAAATATGAATTTCATGACTTATTTGCATAAATTACCATAAATATGCAAATTAATGAATTTTTCAAAATTTTTAAAAATTACCATTGTATTCTATACACTTCACTTATCACGCGTGCAAATTTTTACGGCGATCGGCCGCTCCGCGGCCGAGATCTTAGGGGGGGGGCCATAATGGCCCCCCCCCGGCCTGCTGAAGACCTCAAATAGCCCGGCCTTAATAGGGTTAAAACCTCTTGTAAATAAGAATCACGTACAAGGTCTGTATATGGACTCGGGTTTATCAAATGTTTGAAATTCATTCGATCGTCTTACTTGACTAAAGACTTGCGTAAGGAAGACATTTTACATGTACATCTTAATTATAAACATGAACTGATTTTCTCACGACCTACGAATAATATATCCTACACATAGGTCAAACGTTTTAAATGGATGATGTATTTTGAAGTTTTATAAGACGTCTCCGAGTTTTATTAACATTAGATTATATACACAAATAAAAAAACAAACATGACTTTAAGATGGTATTTCATTACCATTACTGTATTTTAACATCATGATTAAAATACATATTTAATGTCGTGTTACCCCCCCCCCCCCCCCCCCCCCAGCACTAGCACTAGCACTAACAATAGCTCTACTACTTTACTACTCTACTACTCTACTACTCTACTACTCTACTACACCACCACCACCACCACCACTACCACTACCACTACCACTACCACTACCACTACCACTACCACTACTACTACTACTACTACTACTACTACTACTACTACTACTACCTCTTTCTACTAAGGAAAACAAAATCGTATTCATCCCACTCGAAAACACCCAAACATACAACCGATGACGTTGCCATTCCACGAACATTCGTTGCATTCATGATTATTTTGTCCTTCGTCTTGTTGTTTTCATTCTGTTTTTGTGTTTATCTCGTGTTTGTGTGTTTCTATTCTATCGATTTTTCCCCTACGAGGCTGGAACTTGATCACAGTTTACTGAAATTAAAGGGAGGGTATCGCCGTATGGGTGATGTTTTAGAGACAAAACATCACCTTAAAGAAAGCATGGCCCGTTAATAGTAATAATCATGATAGGTTCCATTTATATAGCACCTAGTATGATGCAATATCATCGCTAAGGGCTATTCACTAGTATTACCCCTGTCATAGGATACAATGACATTGTGTGTACCATCTCCACTCCATGGGGAGCATTCCTTCCAAACGGCTCACGGGCATTGATAATATCATTCACATATATAGGCTTTCACCTCCGGTAAGCATGGTAAGGGCTAAAAGATTAAATCCTGATTCATAATAATTGAGTTTGTAAATGTATTAAACATAACGTATATCTTAATAATTACACATTTATCCATTCGTGGGACTACATATTACCCTTTGATTATATTTTGACCATATTCTTATGTTTTACTGCTAAATTGTATCACTTCCTTACACACACAAATACTTAAAAGCACACCGCACAAAAAAAGTTTGGAATTTTGTTTATCTTACTCTCTTTAACATTACGTTTATATCATGAATATGCTGTGTTGCATCGTTATATATACAAGCACATTTATAATTCGTAACATTGATAGCCCATTTGTTATGATTAATCGTGGAATGTAGTAATGGACAGTATACAGGGTGGCCCCAAAAAACGGAACGGGGCACTTCCCAAAATAATGTAACACAACTATTATGTTCATCGGATATGGCGTCTTTTCCAATGAAAAACGATACCAAGATCAGTGTTTTTGGTTTTGTAGTTTTTGTTTTATGGCGCTCTGAGTAACACCATGTCAGGTTCTCATTTTTGTCAATTTTTACCAACTTAGTGCATGATAAATCGCACTTTGTGCTCGTCATAGCGTCTAGCAACCATGTCCATTCTCTCGGCACACTGCTGAATGCACACTAACAAAAACGCACGTATTGCTCGTTGTTCGAATGCTATGACAGGCAGTAATTGCGGTTTATCAGGCACTGACTTGGTAACAATAACAAAAAGAGAACCTGACATGGTGTCACTCAGAGCGCCCTAGAACAAAAACTACACGACCAAAATTACTGTTCTTGGTATCGTTGTTCATTGGAAAAGACACCCTATCCGATGGACATAATCATTATGTTGCTATATTTTGGGAAGTGCCCCGTTCCGGTTTTTTTTTTTTTTTTGGGGGGGGGGGGGGGCACCCTGTATAGGTCTACATGGAAATATGGGGCAAAAAAAGTAAAATTTAAACTGTTAAGTCTAAAAAATACATCAAAATTATGCCATAATTAGGGGGAAAAAGTGCTGTTAATGTTGTCAATAAATGCACCATTACTGAGTGAATATTCTCGGGTCTGAAGCACAATCTAAACCATGATAAGTATATAAAGACACTCTTTGAAACCCTCTCTCAATCTCACTTAAATCCCAATTAGTTCTTCCTTGGGGGATGCGCCTGTGTATAAAACTAAGTGATTAATTCCCAATTTGATTGCATGTGTTTATAGGGGTCGCTTCCCCGCTAACACAGCTGGTAACATATAGACCATGAGATAAAGGGGATATAATAAACAAATTAAAAATTAGGAAGGTGTTTCGGTAATTAAACAAAGACGTAAAAGATTAAATTTAAGATATAAACATGATTTTAAAACAATTTGTAATTATTCGAGGGAAAAAGAACGCGAAAACAATACGTTTATAATCACTTGTGTGCTCATTGCGAAGAATGAATAGAATTGTTTGGGGAAGATTTCGTTGAGGATACATCAAGACTTCCTTGTTAATGGCCCGGTCAGATATCAACGGATAGCGGAAACGAATGCCCAACGAATAGAACATTTGCGAAATGAAATTATCCGGTGATGAAAGTCGTCTCCATTGCTTCATGTACAAAACATAGAACAACGTACATCACCGGACAAGGAACGGACAATAAACGCATACAAACGGAGACGAACGGATGGAAAATTTAGCTCTCCGTTTGACATCCGTTGATATGTGACCGGGCTATTAACAGTATGTGTATACGTACGACAGCTAGAAAGACAAGCAACAATAAGAGAAATGTGGCTCATTGTAATAAACACGCTTGCGATAATAGAATGAAAATACCAACAGGCATTGGGTGTTTTATTTAATCACATGACCTACATGACCTTTAATCACAGGCCACCATCCACTCAAGCTCCCTGCTTATGATGGTTGGTCTGCTGCATTTGTTTATTTGTTGTAATAATATACATACATTATTGTCACATTAATTTATATGATTATATAACTATTTCTATTTCATTGTTTTATTATTATGTATGTAAAAATGTTATTTGTATATTTTGTTTTGATTTTGTTAATAAATGCAGAAAAAAATCTGTCTTAAAAAAATAAAAAATAATAAAGATCATGATCCACTAGCGTACAACATGTGTAAACGTATGTATAGGTTCGTAGTTCGTACGTATAGGTATGTCATACACCGTACACACACATACCGTATGTGTGTGTATGGTGTGTGTGTGTTCGTGCGTGTGTGTGTGTGAGTGTGTGTGTGTGTGTGTGTGTGTGTGTGTGTGTGTGTGTGTGTGTGTGTGTGTACATACATAATGCATCATGAAATGTCATCTCTTACGCGAGTTAAACTAATTATGTGCTAATATTTAGTTAAATTATATATTCTTAATTTGATAATTGTTTATGTTTTTGTTTCGAATGTGTCAGTATGTGGTGTATGTGTGCGTATTTGTGTATGCATGTGTGCGTGTGTACGTGTTTGTTCGCTGGTTTAGTGTGAATGCATGGGTGTGTTTGTGCGCTGGTTTAGTGTGAATACATGGGTGTGTTTGTATATAGGAGAGCAATCGCAGTCTCGATATCTCATGTAAATTAACGAGTTTGTTTCATCCTAGCCAGAATTTCTTCATAAAAATAATTGATCTTTCCTCAAATGGAACTCGAAAGCGTGACGCTATTTTCGTTGAGTGTGTGCGTGGGAGGGTGTATATATAAACTGTACAAAATGTGGGAGTACATAAAGAAGTATGTCACCAAAATATTGAAGTGCCAGCGATGCTAATCTTTGACTCCGAAGAAGTTTATGGTCGCGCCACTCCGTTTGATGCTAATCACTGCTCGTAACGGTCGTTCTCTGCAATTGAACATGAGGTAAACTAAACGTCACCACAAGATCGCTGGGTCCACATCACAGTCAGTCTCCTGACTTCTAGGGATGGGTCCACGTAGCGGTCGGTATAACTGCCTACCATCAAAAACAAGATTCGGCTTTCGCCATCTTATTCTTCTATTACGTTGTGTTTCTTCAACAATATTGATCAGCTATGTGCTCTCTGTAACTTTTCAAATGCTGATATTTATCTCTAAATAATGGATGGTTTGGGTATACAATTTGATAAATGTTTGCCTTTATTTATAGCTACTTAAAACAGGCCTAAACATTTCAAAACTGTAATATATTCCAACGTAATACTATACGCCAGCAATAATGTTTAGGTTGGGCGCCCCTCAACAATAACAAAGCCTTCCCCACAAGTTATGAGAGGTTGTATGTAAATGTCATCCAGTCATATTCATATCAATGAGTTATGATTTGCTGGTTTAGTGTGGGGGCATTAAATACGGTAATGTATAGCATAAAAATATGAAACATATGTTATTTTTCTCAATCATCATTATTCTTCTTCCGGTACTGTGCAGAACCTCCTAGGAGTATACTCGCACAAGTATCGTTATGGTTTTCTAACTTGCGTCCCAAATTGAGTGTTTTTTGTTTGTGTAACCCCGTTAATTATACGGTTTATAGCACATAAAATATGCGACATATGCCTATATGTTATTTTTCTTAATCATCATTTGTGAGTGTTTTTTTTAATTACGTCTCAAAGTAGAGCGGTTTTGATTGTTTAACCCCGATCAACAGAACGTGGGAGAATAATAATTATAAAAAATCTCACACAACATGTCCCGAATATTGATATATAGGCCTATGGCGAAATCCACAATATTATGCTATTAATATTATTATTGATTATACCAATACATTTGAAAACAACCTTAGACCAAATAATAAAGGAACTTCAAGTGGATTGACCATTGTAATGCATGGGACTCGGATCTACGTATACAGGCACTTTGAAGCCTGGCAGAAGTCGTCCTTTTATACACAAAATGGAATTCACGCTTTGATATTTCAGGAAAAAAATTCGAAGAAACAAAATTCGAACATTGCCAAGGAGCTTTTTTTTGCTGAAAAACATATTATACATGTGTGTGCCTTTAAGATGTCCCCAGGTGAGGTTTAATCATTGATGACGTCATCACTGTCATATGAAACTACACGTTAATGTGAAAACAGCCGGCGGCCATCAATAATACGTCAAGATTCATTGAACATACACTAAAAACTGCCACTGCAATAACTCTCGACAGAGCCCAAAATCGTGACCACTTTTTTCACATCTAGCTTCTGCTCATTATTTGTAACAGAAACAAACAATTAAAAAAAGGAATAAAAGGAAAACGTTCTCTTCGCGAAATTGCAATTTCCATAGCGTTTATATCTCGTATATCATGATCCCGTATTAAAAAGGAATATGCTAAAAAAAAACACTATGGACAATACTATTATAAAAATGTTAAATTCGGAGGTGAAATATGAGTAGTTATAAGAAGTGTTTGTTTTATATAGGCCCTAATGTATATCTGATCGCCAGATTATGCTCAAAACATTCTAATATTAACTTTGATTTTGAATGAAAGCGTTACTCGGACTCAACCCCGAAGCGCATGCTCGTTTTTTTTTAATTAAACATTAATTTTTTTTAATTTTTTTGCTCATATATTAGCGAAATTAACCCATTAGCCAAGAAACACTCATATCATATTATCATCTTCCACAATGACAATTAGATTAATATGACGAAACGCCAATCAAATGGGGTTTTTCTGCAAATGATATAACAAAATTACCATGGTTACCTAGTAGCTTTAACATGTTGACAGCAACGAGCGAGAAACGCGATTTACGCTGTCAATGTTGGGGGACTTGCAAATCACTCCGATCGAAATAGCAGGCTTTCTTGAACAAATAAACACATAAGGGGGAGAAATAAGGGAGACACCTTTTGTTCCTCGTTGCTAACAGTTTTTAAATTTGCATTTTCTAAGGTCAGATCTCGCTCCGAGTGAAGTAAAATATAAACAAAATAAATAAATAAAAAAGGAGAGAATTCTTACAAGTGTCGCAATTTTCTGGTGAGATCTCACCCACTGAAAAGTAAAAAAAAAAAATAGTGCTAATTGCAACCAACAAAACACAGGAAATCATTCTCATTAGTCGTATGTACCCTAATCATTTGCACGATTCGGAATCACTTAGCGGTTTCTATGGAAACGACGCTAGTGAGTTTCGCTTTGAAAACCGAACCTATACAAGGAAGAATGTATCTATGGACATTCTCTAATACAATTTTTAAAGTCCATAGCACAACTTTGCACCCAGTTTTTTGTTTACAAATCATAAAAAACATTTTCTTACAGAGAATTTCCTGGCAGCCTGGAAATTTTGACATTGTCCCGATATAGCACCAACAGGCTGGTTTCCAAGTATTGAAGTGTTTCATGTGACAACAAGAAAACACATGGGGGTGTTTCACAAAGATCCTAAGTTGAACTTAGCACTAAGTTGGACTTAAATATTATGCAAAGCCATTAGTAGCCTTGGAATAAAATATATTCCGAAGCAAAAAAAACAAGAATTTTAAACTTTTCATAAATGTTGCATCAAGAATATAAAAGCTCCTTGATAATATAAAAATATTAGCGATTTTAAACAACATGTTATGCCTTTTAAAAGGACTTTTACATTTTTTTCTTCAAAGAAACTAATGGCTTTCCATACTTTTTAAGACCAACTTAGAGATAAGTTCAACTTAGGATCTTTGTGAAACACCCCCCTGGAACTTTTCTCACTTCCCCATCAAATAGACTGGTCGCTCAGACATTTACGTGTTATGCATATCCTATTAAAGGGATCTAGTAACTTTGTTGACATGTGCAAAAAGTGATGAATGGTTGGTGCAATGTATATTGTTGTTATCTCATATGTCCACAGGGTATTGTGTGAAAATTTCAAGTCAAATGGACATTGTATGGCCAAGTAATGAGCGAAAATGCAAAGTGATATTCAGTAACTCACTGCACTCACTTTGTACACGGAAGAAAAACTCGCCCGGAGTTTTTCTTATCTGAATACTTCAATCATACATATCTTTGTAACGAAAGGGAAATTTGAAAAACCGAAACCTGTCCCATGATTTTATTGCTAATACGAATACAACAAGGTATAAGGGAACCGCTAGAATTAAAATTGTATTTTGAGGATTTGGACAATGTTACTAAGTCCCTTTAACAAAGGTTGCTCCTGGCGACCTTTACTAACAATAGTGTTTACCTGAGGTTTCCCGATGTAGCAACAAATAAGAAAAGCAATGCGTAATCCTCAACCCTGCAAGCCAAGGGGTTAACTGCATGCGTAATCCTAGTAGTAGTATTCCATTTAAAGCACTTTACACTTTGTCATTTTGGTATGCCATGCTCTGAAATTGCTAATTTAACTACTATCATAACTCCAACCCGATTCCTAAATCTAACCCTAATTATGATTATGGTTGGGGTAAGGATTACGGTTAGAATTAGGAACTTTATAGTCGTTATAAGCAGCTTCAGAATGATTTTTTTCCAGATTTTCTTCAATCTTCTTCGCTCCAAATTCTTCTTTGGAATTACGTAATGGCGTTGTCAACATATTCATGAACGAATGTTTGAGTAGCCGCGATTTAGATGATACTACATATTTTCAAAAACATTTCAAAATATGGCGTAGGAGCAAAATACAGACAAATTAACACAAATTCGGTTTAATATGCTTTCGTAGAAATGTAGATATTATTATTGAGTTACATAACATATTCACACGATGTTGGAATATACTGTGTTATGTAATACAAGTACAAATACATAGACAATACACCTTTTTTTAAAAGGAAACACACACACACACATACTAAATTACAAACCAAAAAACATTCTCTAGACACTCTCTTTATCTTATTGAATCATGAAATGATACATTTGCAACAGGTTTTAACGATCTTACCTGCGGTATTTTGAATAACTTGAGTAGATTTGCGACTTGCATCGAACAGGCGCTGGAAGAGGCACCGACTACACCGATGACCTGAGAGCCGCGCTCCCCTAACCTCCCGGCCGGATCTTCCACCACCGATCCGCTCCCGTTCTTGCAAACTAGCTCCGAATTGACGGCGGCGCCGCCAAGTCCGAGTCCTGGCGCAGGTCCGTAGGCGTAGTCCAAGCGCTGGTCCTGCAGTCGCACGAACTTGACGGACTGCTCCAGCGAGTACGCCTCTTGGTTGCAGTCGTCGAACGCGAGTAGGCCCATCTTAAATCCGGGGAGGAACGATCCATTGTTGATCCGGTCCAGCGTGTAGATCAGAGCTTCCACGGCCTGCATGCCCGATTGCTGGAGGAGTTGCCCGCACACGAACTGGTCCGAGGACTGGTGGACCCGAAGCAGCCCGCCAATTACGATATCCCCATGTATCCTCACCGCCTGGTTAGCCGGCCAAATCGTGGCCGAGTTATTCTTAATCCAATTAACATCTTGGGCGCTCTCCGAAGAAACGACAAGACATAACAGTGTAATGAGAAGAAAACTATTAAATTCCAGTGATAATTCCAATGCCATGGTGCTTGTTTTGTATTTTGCCGTTTAATTATTCCGAACTTTGCGATGAGCAAAACTGAAGCGCACCAATTATAGATACCACTACCAACGAGTAAAGTAGTGCATGTGCCAGAATGCAACTCATCTCAGCTAAGTACATTATACGTGACGTGTGGCGCCGCTGAGCGTATTGGGGTAAATGCACGCTATTGGAGAAGAGAGGTGCAATTTATGCATCCATATCATTGCACTACATACAATGATAGCAACATGACGCCGCGCGTCGCACGCATGTACATGTAACATAGTCATATGCACAAAATGCATCATAGGCGTAGGGGAAGGGGGTGCTGGGGGGAGGGGAAGGTGGGGGCCTGCAGCCCCCCTTGAGGATCATTTAGTATTCGGGCACAATTATGTCATACTCTGGCAAATACATGTCATTCTCGGGCAAAATAATATCACATTTGGGCAAAATAATAATAATAATAATATAGTTTCTTATATAGCGCTAAATACATAAATGTTTCATAGCGCTTTACACTATTATTACCCCGGTCATAGGATAAAATGCAAACCAGCACACATTGTGTACACCATCTCCACTCCCTGGGGAGTATTCCTTCCAAGCGATCATGGGCTCAATAAGACCGTTCACATAAAGGCGTTCACCTCCTACCGGTCCCCATTTATACACCTGGGTAGAGAGCAGCAATAGTGGATAAATTGTCTTGCTGAAGGACAAACGTCACATTGTCACATTGTCACATTGTCACATTCGGGAAAAATCATGTTAGTTACATTCGGGCAGTGTCATGTTATTTTCAGGCAAAATCGTCTCATATTCGGGCAAAATCGTGTTATTTTGGACGAAACCATCGAGAAAATATATCTCACTATGCACACACAAGTACACACACACGCACATACACACACACACAAACACCCACACACACACACACACACACACACACACACACACACACACACACGCACGCGCGCGCGCACAAACACACATGCATACACGCAATCAACTCAAAATCACTAAAAAACGTAAAAAGCACACCTTAATATCTTTCGCTTTTAATGTCGAATCTTGAACCAAATAATAACCATAATTACATAGTTCTTATTTACTTCTATAGAACGCCATATTAATAACGTTCATGCACGTGTTTTCTTGTGCTAATTATTAAGTATAATAATTTTGAACATTGAAATAATGTAAATACAAATTCTTCACATCATTCTATTATATCATAGACACATGATGGAAATAAAACACGTTAGCATATTTTTAAATATTGGATAATGTGCGTTAACTCCCCTCAAATAGGCGTACTCATAATATGTTTATTATAATTATGTTTCCTTTGTATGAACATAAACACAAGCGCGATTTAATCTAACTTCGAACTCTTGAAGATAAGGCGTCGTCATATTAGAGGGCGCTAAATTAAACGCACTGAAGAATTAAAAACATCCGCTTTCACACATTCAAGGATGTAAGACGGATGGAGACGGATCGATGCTCCTGGATCCTATATGTTATTCCGTGTTGTTACCGGTTTCACTGTGTACACACCAGCATCGTGAAGACGATCCGGGAGAAAAAGTAAACATATCCGTATCCGGGGCACTTCCCAAATTATAGTAACACAATGATATGTCTATCGGATAGGGTGTATTCTGATAAATCGGACTTTCTGCCCGTCATAGATTGGAAAACAGCTATGGCCATTCTCTCGGCCAACAGCTGAATGCACACTGACAATGGCGCGCGTATTGCTCGTTGTTGGGTGCTATGACGGGCAGTAAGTGCGATTTATCAGACAATGACTTGGTAAAAATTGACAAAAATGGGAACCTGACATGGTGTCCCTCACAGCGCCCTAAAACAAAAACTACAGGACCAAAATGACTGTTCTTGGTATCGATTTTCATTGAAAAGGACACCCTATCCGATGGACATAATAATTTTGTTACTATTTTTTGGGAAGTGCCCCGTTCCGGTTTTTTTTTGTGGCCACCCTGTATAGTCATGATAATTATAACATACGGTACAGTGAGAGTTGCGTTCACGCACGATTCCGAACAGATCTGATGGCGCTGTCCAGTGAGTATTCTTCCGAATCCGGTGACGCAGTACCTTTAATAGTTCATCTTCTACCACTTGGGCATCTTACAGACGAAGGAGTCGGGTAAGGCCCACCCGCACGCCATGTCAAACCATTTGAATCCGTTGGTGTGCTTGAGCATCACGCAGTCCTGGCCCGCAGCAGGGGATGGGTTGGTGGCCGGTTGGCCATATGCCCAGTAGGTGAAGTTAGCAGCAGTTCCATCGCTCCACATGAAGTCCGATTCGCTGTCCCTATCGTTCAGTCCGATCCAAACCATCACCGCACCATCCGGGACCTGCGAAATGCATTCAGTTAAATCAAATTTAATAGATAGACAGCTGCGCTATCATAATTATTTACATGTATATGCATATCAATTCAAGAAGATTTTTAATTCCTGGAAATTTGAAGCTTGCCCGAGGTTCATTACCAACAAAGCAACGGCAGTGTATGCGACTTTGATTATTTTAAATTGTATTCATACATCATGTTATTATATCAACATGTTTAGTTTGAAAAGATTTTCTTCAGTTATAATGAACAGGACACTAGAACAGTTTTGTAAAAATTCCGAAATATAAGAAATGTTTGGTAAAATCCTACTCTTTACAGGGTGGCCCCAAAAAACGGAACGGGGCACTTCCTAAAATAAAGTGACAGAATGATTATGTCCATCGGATAGAGTGTCCTTTCCATGGGCGTCGATACTTACGTAATACCTATTCATCAGGGGGGTATGAATGAATAGATCATCCCCCCTGATGAATGGATATCAATGACAGATCGACGCCCATGGTCCTTTCCAATGAAAAACGATACTAAGAACAGTAAATTTGGTCGTGTAGTTTTTGTATTACAGTATTAGGGCGCTGTGAGTGACACCATGTCAGGTTCCCTTTTTTGTCAATTTGTGTCAAGTCAGTGCTTGATAAATCGCACTTACTGCCCGTCATTTCATCGAACAACGAGCAATACACGCGCCATTGTTAGTGTGAATTCAGCTGTGTGCCGAGAGAATGGGCATACTTGTTCGATGATATGACGGGCATGAAGTGCGATTTATCAGGCAATGACAAAATTGGGAACCTGACATGCTCTTACTTAAGACGTCCTACAACAAAAACTACTCGTCCAAAATGACTGTCCTTGGTATCGTTTTTCGTTGGAAAGGACACTCTATCCGATGGACATAATCATTGTGTTACTATATTTTGGGGGCCACCCTGTATATGTGGATACCACCCATAGGCCATAGGCTTAGAACACCTAAACAAATATAATATGGAAGTCTTCCCGGAAAAGAGTTACGCCTTCGAGCCATCGAGCAATATTTGAATGTGTTAAAGTGATCTATTAACATGATAAGGTTGATCAAAAAGTGTTATTTTAGACTATTATTATCATGGAAATATTTGTTTGAATGGTGTGTGGCAGTTTTATGAAAAAATAGTTAAACTAGTGTAAACTATGTAACCATAGGCCAAACAACCACGGACAAGAGATCAGAAATGTGGAAGCTCCAAGTGATTCCGGTGGAATTTGACAATGTTAATGAGTCACTTTACAGGGATCTAGTAACTTTGTTTTGAAAAAAGTGATTAATGGTTGATAGAATGTATACGTTTGTGATATGATATATCTATAAGTAATGAATGTTCTATAATATGGCCGAGTAATAAGCGAAAATGCAAAGTGATACTATGTACCAACATCATTGCACTGACTCTTTACACATTTATAACTTTCCAGTGGATAATTAAAAATCTGAACACTTCAATCGTTAATATCTTTTAAACGAAGGGGGAATTTGAAAAACCGACACCTGTTCCATGCTTATATTACGAATGCAACAAGTTTATGAAGGAACCATTATAGTTCTAAGTTTTGTGGAGTTGGACAATGTTACTAGATCCCTTTAGTATAACTATTCAATATAACGACAGACGGTCCATCATATACTCACCCACTTGTTCCGAACGGAGTCCACGAGGACGCTCACGAAATCCATCTCCTCTCGGGAATGGACGGAGGTCAGGTGACCTAGGACGACGTCAGAGGAACCTGCTTCTCCACACGGGACGGAAAACCCGCGACAAGCCATCTCCGCGTCAAGCCACGTGACATTCTTAGCCGCGAAGAATCTGAACATTGGGACGCCATATAAAGTAACAATCACTAAAAGGGGGGGGGGGGGGGGCATGCTAATGGTTAGTTATTTTTTAATTTTTCCACAGATTTTTCTGTTATGTTTTGTCAAATTATTGGGAGCACTTACCCCCATGCCCTCGTAGATACGCCACTGGCTCGTTATGCAAAATGATGTTACAATACATGTATATAATTATTATATAATATATGCAACAACGAACAATTCTTGACTCACAAACACGACCAGCCCCACCAACATCACAACCACCACAACCACCATCACCGCCAACAACAACAAGTGCACCATTACTGACACGATCACCTCCACTACAACTACAAATATCTTTTCCTCGATTTGCTAAATATCTTACCCTATTTGGTATTTTCTTTTACCCAAATACTTGGGTTTTCAAACTCCGGGAAGAGAGTGGGATGTACCCCGACAGGCAGTGACATAGATCTGTTTTGAGAAGTAGGGGGGGGGGGGGGGGGGGTGATGCGAGGTAGTGGAGCGACCAAGCCCGACTGCGCGAAGCGCTTGAGGGGGGAGGGTGTGGGATGAGGTATCCCCCTCACAAGGTAGGGAGCTTTTGCAATTTTTCACTCGAAATAATGCAATCTGGTGCATACCTTGGGAGGAAACTTGATATATAATACTAAAATTTAAGAAAGCATGACTTAAATCATCTCCCTCATGATTAGACCGCTGTAGTATACAAACACAAACGAACCTACACACACACACACACACGCACACACACACCGTCCATGAAAGACTATAGTAATTGGGGGAGGGTATGGGAGGGGGTTTACCCCTTTCCAAGTGGATTATTTTTGTCTTTAGAAGTTTGGTTATTATTGTTATTATTATTATTATTACCATTAGTATTGTTATTATGCATTTTTGTATAAAGATTTAACTTTAAAGTGCGGGGGGATGTGTGTACGGCCATTCCCCGCACCAAGAAGTGTGTGTGTGTGTTTGGGTTTGTGTGTGTGTGTGGGGGGGGGGGGGGGATATATCCCCCATCCCCCGGGATCTACTCCCGTGCGCACAGGGCCCCGTTGCAGAAAGATATACAATGTACAATCAATTGTGAGTTACAATTCATTGTAAGTCAGATCACGTGACTAAATGCGCAAAATGCGCAAGTTTTCTGACTTACAATTAATTGTTACTAACAATCGATTGTATCTCTTTCTACAACGGGGCCCTATCTCCTTCCCTTCTTCGTACGAATATAAAGACCAAACGCACATAGGGCCGATCCGACTGGTTTCCAGTCAGGGTAGACATGGTAGAGTCGGGCTCGATCAGTCAGAGCCGATTCAAAATGTTCCGATTGGCCATATCGGAGTCGTGAGGCAACGCACACTTTGCCGATCCAACTAGAAAAAAGTCGGATCGGTATCACTAATAATGGACATTATCAATGTTTTAAACCACTAGCAGCTGTTTTGACTGAACACTGGATGTTTTTTTTTTTTTTTTTTTTTTTGCAACTGTACCATATGATACGTCATTTGAGCGTGCACGACCAAAGAGGGTTACGTAACCACTGACATAGCAGCAGATTCAACCGCAGTGGTTACATAACCCGCTTTTGTTAGTGCACTCTCGTATGCGCTCAGCTGACGTTTCATGGGGTACCGTTGGAAAACATGGCAGCCTCTTACCTGTAGCAATTGTCCCCAAAAGCTGTCCAGAGCGGAGGGCAGCTGCATCCCCCAGCTAGAGCACCAGGCACTATGATGGACGACACACTGAACACTGCTACCAACAGAAGGGTGAAACCACCACAGGAAGACGAAGCCATCTTAACAATATCTTGTACATGTATATTAGTAGAGTCGATATGGGCTTATACAGTTATAAAACGTGTTCACCACTCGTTGACATCAGAATATGTCTGGACTTCTGAGAGCCTATATGCAGTTGTATTGGTGCTTTTGAAGACTCTCTTAACAACAACGCCGCGGGTGTTTTGATATAGGCTTATAAAGTTAACATCCTTTTTCGACCCTTGTTAACAGAAGAATATGTTGTGTTTTATGCCTAGGTTTACTGTGTGTAATAGTGATGCTTCCGTATAAACTCCTTGCACAATAATAATAATATATGTAGCGCCAGTTGCAATAGAGCCTATATAATCGCTACGTTTTAGTATTACACCGGTCAGCGGATACACCTTGCAATTATTCCTGCACTCAAAGTACACATAGATTCTGCAGATTATGGGCCTAATTACTGATTTGGGTGAAAACCGGAAGTCATTGAAGTATGAACGCGCTTTTGTGAAACCGCGGAAGACAGCGGAAGCGCTACATGGTGCTTCAGGGTTGAAGAGTATCCGTTTATATGCATGTATAGGGGTCAATGGCATGCATAGCCTTAAATGTTAAAGGGATCTAGTAACTTTGTTGGCATGTGCAAAAAGTGATGAGTGATTGATATAATGTGTATTGAAGGGATATGTTCACAAAGTAATGTGTGAACATTTCACGTTAATTGGATGTTTTTTAGCTGAGAAATGAGCAAAAATGCAAAGTGATATTCACTAACTCATTGTACTTACTTTGTACACGACATTAAATTATTCCGTAGACAAATTCATATATGAACACTTCAATCGTAAATATCTTTTGAACGAAACGGAAATTTGAAAAAAATGAAACCTGTCCCGTAGTGACCGTGTTTTTATTGTTAATATGAACATGATAAGGTATGAGAGAACCACTAGAGTTCCAAGTGAGTTTTGAGGATTTGGACAATGTTACTAAGTCCCTTTAACCAATGGTGGGGGCTACTGCGTAAATGGGCTTCCTTTCTTTCTATTGATTTCTTGCTAATTATTCTCAAATTGTGGGAGGGGTGTCTGTAGCACCTGTCACACATCCCCCATCTCAAGATGGAAGTTTGTTCCAGTGAAGCTAGTTACTTGAACATTTATGTTGGAGTCATGTTGATTTTACGATACATTATACATCTTGTGCTGCTTTAAATAATTTAAATCTGCAATAAAATTGTAGAGTATGTATTTATAATTTTGATTTATATAAATTCCATATAATTGATAGTCCATTTGTATTTATAGATTGTTTAATGTTCCTTGAAGTTAAATATTTAGATTTGTATTTTGGTAATTATTGTTCATTTGACTTATTTATTGAACAAGCAATACATGAATTCTTCATCAATGACATGAATGATAAATTGATGATTTTATTCATGTATTTGTTAATTTAATTAATTAATTATTTAATTCATTCATTCATTCATTCATTTATTAATTTAGTAAGTCTTATACACGCCCATCAATAAATTACTCCACAATGTGCAGATCATTCATCACAATGTGAGTTGTAGACATGTAGAGGATAAAAAAACGAATAATGTTCATTACACATCCACGCAGATGATACCATGTGGAAACGTGTGTATTTAAATTATAATATTTCAACAACAAAAAACAACAACAGAAATCATGTGTCGGATGGGTTGTATTATTCACTATTTATTCGTAAGTATGATACAGCAATATACAATTTTAGATAAATTTCGCAAACACTCTCCGCCAGAGTGGTTTCTTGTTTGCCTGGTCTCTGTGTGGTAAGCTTTTGAAGTGTAACTCCTACACCTGTCTGATCAGCCTCTGTGCATCTTTGACCAACATCAGCAGTAGGAGGAGCGCATATGAGTGGTAGAACCTGCAGGCTACCGGGATTACATGATCCTTTGTCTCCATTAGACGGTGATGTGACGGCGATCGACTGATCAACAGCGTGCAGCGTCAACTCCTCGCTGACTACTGCGGCATGGGCTGAGGCATCCCCTAACTTGATACGTTGTTGTCTTTCCGACATCCACCTGGTTCTGCGAGCTCGCTGGGCGGACAAGTGGCCGTGGACGTCGGTATCATTGGCGGTTATGCGGGTTCGCTGGAGGGCCAAGTCACTGTCGACTTCAGTATCATTGACTGGGAATCGTCCAGCTGCTTCTAATGCTGTGCGAATCTCTGCAGCATGGCTTGACGCATCTCCAAGTCTGAGACGTTGCCGTATTGTCGACATCCGCCTGGTTCTGCGAACTCGTTGGGCAGACAAGACACCGTCAACGTCGGTATCATTGACGGGGGACGGTCCAGCTGCGTCTAATGCCGTACGGATTTCTGATGCGTGGCATGACACATCTCCTAGTCTGAGACGTTGCTGTCTTGTCGACTTCCACCTGGTTCTGCGAGCTCGTTGGGCAGACAGGTCACAGTCAATGTCGGTACCATTGACGGGGGATGGTCCAGCTGCGTCTAATGCCGTAAGGGTTTCTGTTGCGTGGCATGACGCATGTCCTAGTCTGAGACGTTGTTGCCTAGTCGACATCCGCGTGGATCAGCAGTCTCGTTGGCCGGACAGGTCGCCATCGACGCCGGAGTTACTGGTAGTACGCAACGATTGAATACTGATGAAAACTCAGAAAAGAAATTCCAAGAGCTGGATAATAATAATCGATATAGCGCTTCGATCAAAAAGCATAATGGATAAGATTAAGGAATGATTACATTTTTGCCTTATAAACTCTTTTTTGCTGATATTACTAAGACAATCATTATACGCATGGTTTCTATGACGTTGATGCGCGTGGCTTGACTTGCCTCCCTTTCAACCAATCACTGCTCAGATCTTACGCAACCGCGCGCAAAGGACGAGTGACGTAACAATGCTTGTCTTTGACGTAACAATACGCAACGATGCATGCCATGCCAGGGGGTCATACTGCGCGCTAATCTGGGAAACTTCATGGACTGGCTTACATTACATTACATGACATGACATGACATGACGTGACGTGACGTGACATGACATGACATGACATGACATGACATGACATGACATGACATGACATGACATGACATGAAATGAAATGAAATGAAATGAAATGAAATGAAATGAAATGAAAATGAAATGAAATTTATTAATATCCTTTCACCCTTAACAAGGGTATTGAGGATAACAATATAAGAAATGTCTCATTGAATAATGTCACATGGTTATATACAATATGTACAAAGTATAATCATATAATATTTACAAAGTATAATAAAAACATCTAATATTTACAAAGTAATGTTCTCTAATTGTAAGTTTGTTATAAATTTATATGCAGGTGATGTAGTAATCAATAAATTAATTAAAGGCACTAAATTAATTAGTTACAAATTATTTCAGTTTCAGATTTATCACTGTGAAAATCTAAAATTTTAGATTTTACACTTAATGTTTGATTTTCAATATTGAAATACAAGCAGTGATAATTCTTTGTCGTATGTACAATAATATACAAAAATATACACAATATTTATTCTGGGATACGTTCTACGTCACTAATATATAAACCTCATCGCGCGATTGCCGTGTAAGGCCAAACTGTGACCATATTTGGAATCCTCTTTACCCATCATTCCATGTTAGCCAGTCCATGAAGTTTACCAAAACGGCAATGTTTGGGAAAATAAGCGCGCAGTGCGTAGATTTTCTTCTAGTTATACTACTTCTATGATGCATGCACAGGTCTCATTTTTCATGCGAGCGTGATGTTACAATGAACTCAAATTAGAATCTTTCCTATCATTTTTTAAATCCTTATTTCATTTGTCTATTCATTTATTTGTTCTTAATCTTAAAGGGAAATTTTCGCGCGGACAATAAACAATCCGGGTTTCAAAACTTTAATGGCAGCCTCCATGCTTACGCGATGAATGGGGTTAGCCCATACAGTGATCGACTTTTAATGATGCCCCTCCTTTGCTAAGGGGGCAAACGTTGGACATATTTGCATGAAATTATGTTTTGATGTGTAGAGAACATAATTAAAAGTAAATTATAGGTGGGGAAACTTCTTCTTTAATGTATGTTTCTACTTTCGTTCCATTTTTGTTATGAGCAACTATTCTTTTATTAAATTTCCTTCACAATGGTTTCTGTTTTTGATTTCGTTATTGTAGTCATATCGAATTAAAACAAGACAAATACGGCGCTTGCGACACAGTTTGGCTTCTCGCCAAACTAACGTCAACAGTTGTACGTGGGAAGCGCGGTGGGAAGTTGTTAACTTGGTTACGGAGGCCTATAATTGTTTCTTTTTGTCATTGGCAAATGTCTTAAAGGGATCTAGTAACTCTGTTGACATGTTCAAAAGCTGGCACAGGGTTGGTACAAATTATGTGACCTGGTACAACCACTGAGAGACGTGTGAAAATTCCATGGTAAATGAGTGTCATTATGACCGAGTAATGAGCGAACATGCAAAGTGATATTCACTAGCTCATTGCACTGCTTTTTGTACACAGGCGAAATACTTCAATCATACATATCTTTTTAACGAATAGAAAGGGAAATTTAAAATAAGAATGCTTCTATTCGTAATACAAATACAATTAGGCATGTGAGAACCGCTAGAGTTCTTAATACATGTTGTGGATTTGGCCAATGTTACTAGATCCCTTTAAATTACCTTTACGCTATACCGACCTTATCATAAACACTTGAGCCGCCCACTGAAAACTTGACACTCTTAAAAAAATTGCTATACTGGCTTGCTTTGACCCGACCCATAAACTAAATACTGCATTCGATGTTGACAATATATTTTAAGATTAATTATATCATACCATGTGTAGTTTTAAGTATTAATTTCCTTTAACCTTTTATGTGACCCCTATTTAAAGGGGAAAGACAGGAATATGTAGAAACAAAATCGTAATAAAAAATTAAATTATATCAATTAAAAAAAAAAAATCTGTATTCGGCTTGTTTTAGGCAAGGTCGTCAAGAAATGAGATATTCGCACGTTATTTTGTTCTGTTTTGTCCACATTTGCGTTTGTGGACAGAATATGACTTTTTTTAAAGAGATATAAAATGTTTTTAATTGAACAGTATAATTCGATTTAGAATCTAGATATTGCATTCGGTCGTGTATATTTTTAATTTTTTTTTCTCGGTCTTGGTGTTTTTTAGGGCATTATATACTTTGTTTAATATTCATACCGGGGGTAGCATTCATAAGGCCAATGGCTTTTATAGCTGCCTCCACATTCTGATAATTATTTTGTTGTATTTTAAATATGTTGTAATTTCTGTTTCAATGTAATTTGTCATCTTTGTTTTGTATTTTATATGTTGTATGATGAATGAAATAAAGAACAATTTGAATTTCAATGATATTCAATACTGACCCGTAATATTAAAGTCCGTGGCTGTTTCATCAACATTATCAATCGGTTTTTATTTCATAAACATATTTGAATCATTGCTCGTTTTGTCAAACTATTTTTAATCCGTTAACACGTTCATCTTTACCTTTACCAGTACAACACTTAAACAATGTATAACGATAATTTTATACTTTTTAATTTGTTCAGTTGTATTCAAATCAATAGCGACTATGTCGCAGGAGAGCGTTACTTCATTAAAAGATCTAAAATAACGAAATAAGTATACTATAGGCGTTACTGTTTTGGTAATTGATTTGAATATAAGGCTGACTATGAAGTGGTTACTTAATCCAAGCGAAATTTTTACCCAAATCGGACTACTTACTTTATAATTAATTTACTTACAATACGTTAAGGGCTTAAAATTTAAAAAAAGAATAAAATGGATCCATATTAATCGACGTAGAAGTGCAAGTCATAATTATGCAGGACATGCTTTTAATAGCTGCAGTAGAACTATTAAATGTAGGTCTTCTAGTTTACCTTTCGCTTATATGATTGATTGCATGATTACCATGATTACCGGTTTTCTCGCCCTGAGGAGCTTTCATGGGGGGTACCTGCGATGTTTTTTTTCTTTTCAGGGGGGCTAGGCCGTTTCCTGAATGAAAGCTTCGCTTGAACTTGTACCTGCACGAAATGGAGCTTATTTCACCCGAAAATTAACTATTTTTGTCCAAAACAAAAACTGTTAAGTTTTCCCAGCTAGATTTGCCCGAATACTAGGTGGTCTTTGAATTAAAAGGCATTTTTTGTTTTATCGGGGCTGCACCCCCTATAGCCCCAATGCCCGCCTCGTCTACTTTTTTTTTTATGGGAGCTTTGTTTCTTAATTTTACAACAAAGCTAAACGCATTATCAACTCAGATCGTAAAAGAAAAAAACCTTTCATCTTGTACGTCACTGACTTATGTAATTCGTAATTTCTGTTACCAAGGTAACATGCATTTAAATAGGTGCAAGCATGCAACCAATTAGATAGTCAGGGTCATCAATTCCCAGGTAGGAGAAGGGGGGGGGGGGGGGGAGGGGGGAAGATAGATGGAGTAAAGAAAGGACAAGGTTTTCCTTGAGAGGACAGTGCATGGTAAGTTTCAAATGGTTGATTTATTAGGCCTGTTTTGTTTCTAATGTATTTGTATTAAATCATTATTTTCTTTATTAATTATTTATAATTAATTGGTATGTATTCATTTATTTCTTTATTTCGTCTGTTTGTACATGGTAGACATACACTCAGTGATCTAGAACTAATTTGAAGCGGTCCTGTATATTTATCGAAAATAAGTTTAAAATCTTGAACATTATTCGATGAGCAGGTGTCGCGGTCACACACGAATCCAGCTGATTTGCGCTGATCTATGCACCGCCCTCGATAGTAGACAATGGGATCACTTTAATTAACTACTTTTTAGTGATTATTAATGGTTATAATGGTCAGCTACGAGGTTATACAACATCAACGCAAACCTGATCAAAGTCATAGAGACTCTATAAAACGAGGCAACCAGTGTAGTTTATCTTTAATAATGACACGATTGGAGACTGGTTCGAGACAACTGTTGGAGTTAGGCAATGATGCCTATATACCCTCATCAACTTTTTTTTGTGGAGAGGATCATGACTGATGCCTTAAAGACCACCAGGGAACAGTCAGGATTCGAGGCCGGACAATCACCAACTTGCGTTTTCCGATGACAACGGCCTGGCAGGAAGCGAAGAAGAACTAGAGCAAAGCTATACAGGGTGGCCCAAAATAAAACGGAACGGGGCACTTCCCAAAATATAGTAACAAAATGATTATGTCAATCGGATAGGGTGTCTTTTCCAATGAAAAACGATACCAAGAACAGTCATTTTGGTCGTGTAGTTTTTGTTGTAGGGCGCTGTGAGTGACACCATGTCAGGTTCCCATTTTTGTCAATTTTTTACCCAGTCAGTGCCTGATAAATCAGACTTAGTATCGAACAACTATGCTCATTCTCTCAGCACACAGCTTGATGCACACTAACAATGGCGCGCGTATTGCTCGTTGTTCGATGCTATGACGGGTAGTAAGTGCGATTTATCAGACACTGATTTGGTAAAAATTTACAAAAATGGGACCTGACATGGTGCTCTCACAGCGCCCTAAAACGAAAACTATATACATGACCAAAATGACTGTTCTTGGTATCGTTTTTCATTGGAAAAGACACCCTTTTCGATGGACATTATCATTTGTTACTATATTTTGGGAAGTGCCCCGTTCCGTTTTTTTTGTTGGGGGTGGGGGGGGGGGGGGGGGGCACCCTGTATAGTTGTACAGCGTTTCGCATGGAGATCAGTGCAGAAATGACAATGATGACTAACAACACAAATGGCATCAACAGAGACATGGGGAGAAACTTGAAACAGTGAATAGCTTCAACTACACGGGATCAATTGTAACGGACCAGGGGTAAAAGAGAAATGATGTCAAGAATTGCTCATACGACGGCAGCAATGGTAAAACTAAGCGCTATTTTGTGGGACAAGCTAGAACATCTCAATGAAATCCAAGGGGTCTAGTAACTTTGTTGGCATGTGCAGAAAGTGCTAAATTGTTGGTTAAATGTGTATTTTTGGGGTATATGGTCTCTGCGTATCGTGTGAAATTTCACGTTAAATTATTTTTATATGGCACATGTGAGCACAAATGCAAATGATACTCCCTAACTAATTGCACAGACTATGTTCCTGCAGCGAGGCCTTGCTAAAAGGCTAAGAGTGGACCGGCCTGGAGATGAGAGACCAAGAAGTGGTTGCACAGTCACTGGTGGCGCCCCTATTGCCAGCTATATATAGGCTACCAGAGAGGTCGAGGTCGATATGTTGACCTGGGAAATTTTCGTAGAAAGATGAAAATGCATTCATGTAATTGGTATATGAAGAGCTTAATTCCAAAAAGGCGCTAAATCCACTTTTTTCAACTTTCGAGGAAAGCAGGTTTCTTTGTCCAACTTTGTACACAAGCGTACGGGAATATGAAAGTGGATCATTCTATATTTGTATTTTCATTGTGTATTGTGTCCTAAAATGTTGATTTCTAGATAGCTACATAGCTACAATAGCGGTTTACGATATGCTATTGCGTTCTCCGCCATTTTTGTAATCGGGAATATTCAAGAGGAAATAAATGAGTAACAATGACATGAGCTATGCTTTCATCACATCCAGTAAAGTCAAAAGGATAGGATTTCCTTCCCCTTTAACTCAATGTTTATGGAAAGTGGATTTAGCGCCTTTTGGAGCTAAACTCTTCACATATCCTATGACGAGGGTAACACTAGCATGAGGCGCTCGGAGATGATTTTTTTTTTTTACAATTGCCTTTTATAGGATCATTCTCATTTGGGGACAATAAACATCCGTCTAAGTTTTAGATAAATTGATCATCCCACCCTTTTTTTCAGGAAGCTAGGTGGTGGTAACGGCATTTATATAGATAATGCGTGTAATTATCAGGTGACATACTGTAAAATATGAGTGATATATTCAGTCAAAAAAAATTACCCGCACTCCCATGATTGTGAACCGTTAAAACGCCATGAGGCACGAGCGACACACTCTTAATATTTATGAGTGTCCTTCTTTAGGGAATGGGACTAAATGGGGGTTGGGAAGCCACGGGGCAGGAAACGTCCTCAAAACCCACAATAATATGTAGTAGTAGGCCCAAAGGACAAATAGGCATATATATGCGTATTATAGTATATAATATATTTAATCGACAAGGACAGTCATTATTGGCTCGCCATTTTGGGGGTATTTTATTTTTTTTGGGGGGGGGGGGGGGGGGTTATCTCGGGACGAAGGCTGACACCCGATAGCAGACTTCTAATGGCAATTGGAATAACTCTACCACGAGTTGACACCTATCCTGGAATTCAGGTTCGAACAATGCAGAAGTAAGTGTAAACGCATTATCGAACAGCAAGTGAGCGACGCCACTGTACTGAACAAAAAACGCCACCCAATATAAATGATACATTCACGGAAATGTTTGTCGCTAACTTCCGAATGTTTTATGGGAAAGCAATTTGAATGGAGTTTGTGATTCAAAATGTCTCCAAAATCACCATTCAAAAAGGTTGTTGCACAAATCCTATTAACATAAGCAAATTCAAATCCTGTCACAAAACGGGCCTTGGAATTTAATACAATACATAATTAATTTGATGTTTGCATAATCATGCATACGTACTGCGTCGGTAAGTGTTACAATGCGACAACACGACAACACATTTTGTGTAAAATTCAAGTTGCACCACATGACTACACAGGGTGCCCCCCCCCCCCAAAAAAAAAACAAACAAACAAAAACAAAAACAAAAACGGAACGGGCTACTTGCCATTGATAGAAACGTAAAGACTACAGACAATCTTTTTAAAGGAAATTTGATACCAAGAACAGTAATTGTATCGAGTAGTTTTTGTTTTAGGGCGTCTTTAATGACATGTTGGGGAACCCGTTCCGCTTTCTGGGGCCACCCTGTATAATAGGAGCGCGTAAATCTTGGCGTGGCTCATGCACGAATTCGTGCTTGTTTCGTAATTCAGAAATCGAGAGCGATGTTGTGTAATTAACGATGTGATCACGTTAATCTTACTACTTTGAAAGTAGTATCATGGCTTCTGATTGGATATAATCCATGTAATGAAGCTTTTATCATTAAAAAAAACGGTCACGTCCGGAGAAAGTCGTTTGTGAAGTAAAATCAAGGTAATTCCGAAAGGCACAATCGTTTCTACGAAATAATGCCGCCCCTCGATACTCATTATTGTACTGATGCCAAGGATGCTTAAACCAGAAATAAGAGGGAAACAGAACTGTGGTGTAATTCCCGCTTAATTGTAAGAAACTTAGCCACGGTTTTTAGTTTTCCTCAGTGACCACAATACAGGCATATAACACTTTTGTTTATTGCGCACTGAAATTGATCCGCAGTCCGTTTATAACTAATTCCTTTTTTACTAGCAAATAACGGTCTGAGAAGATATTGATATGTTATGGATTTTGGCTGCTCGTTGGTAAAAACCAATCTATTTTGAAGTAACAACTTCGTCTTCGTCTACAATCCACAATCAATCAATATGATTTGAAAAGATGTAAGAGCAACGATTAGGAAAATTGTGGCAAATGGCGTAGAGGAAATGAAATGAATGAAATGAAATGAAATGAAATGAAATTGAAATGAGTGTGTGTGTGTGTGTGTGTGTGTGTGTGTGTGTGTGTGTGTGTGTGTGTGTGTGTGTGTGTGTGTGTGTGTGTGTGTGTGTGTGTGTGTGTGTGTGTGTGTGTGTGTGTGCGTGTGTGTTGTGTGTGTTCATGTGCGTGTGCGTGTGCGTGTGTTCGTGTGCGTGGGGGTGTGTGTACTCTACTTTTGTAGATTTTTTTCCAGACAATCGGACCATATTAATTTATGTATTATCTCGTAAATAAAACAATAATTTATGAGGAAATAAATTTATAATTTCCGGAAAACTGTTCCGAGTATATAACATTATACATACATAATATTATGTAACAAATCTCATAAGCATCAAGTAATCCTAGCCGAGAACTTAGATCCGTTGTAATGAGTCATCATGATCATATTACGTATCTTTAAAAAAAAAACATTTACCATTATACTGACACAACAATTTCAATCTACAAAACGCCGCGAGCAAATACAAGGACGAATATTAAAAAAATGATAGTTTGTCAAAAGTATGACTATTGATTATGAGAACAAACTACTCACTTATTACCAATTTACTGTATTGATCCGTTATGTATCCGTCGGGATTATTGTACAGTTTTATAGGTTTACTGGCGCAGTTTCATCGAATTGCTGTGAGCAAGTAAGTGTACTGAAAGCCGGTCAGGGCCGTACGGGCAAATTGTTTTTTTTTTTCTAGAGGCAGATGTCGTTTTTCCTGCTTGTCATGTCCGGTCTTCAAAAAAAAAAAAAAAAACCACTGTTACCATGTTTAATTTACCATTAGATATATTTCAAGTCCTATTTGATATACAAAAACAAAGAAAAGAAAACGAATTATGCTAAGAATACCCATGCAAGGTTCGACAATTTTAAGTTTAATTTATACGTCAACGAATGAGCTGTGTTTTTATTTTTATGTTGGTGGTTTAGTCGAATATTGGTGTTTCCACACCGTCTCAGATACACCTGTTTATATAACATGGCTACTTTACCATTATATATATTTCAAGTCCTATTTAACACACAAGAACAAAGAAAAAAAAAGAAAAAAAATCATGCTAAGTATAAACCCATGCAAGGTTCGACAATTTCAAGTTCATGTTATATGCGTCAAAGAATGTGCTGTTTTTTTTTATATTGGTGATTTAGTCGAATATTGGTGTTTCCACCCCGTTTCATATTATACACCTGTTGCAAGGGCAATACCACTCTTAACATGGTTACTTTACCATTATATATATTTTAAGTCATATTTAACATACAAAAAACAAAGAAAAGAAAACAAATCCTACTATAAAGAATACCTATGCAAGGTCGTCGATTTCAAGTTCATGACTACGTCAAAGAATCCTGGGAAATCGGTTATAACATCGCGTGATCCTATGTATTTACTTTGTTTTATACTGAAGAAATTTCTTCGAATACGGTAGCCGCGAGCTTGTATAAAGGTAATGACAAGGATTTATGTATAATGATGTATAAACGTAGTCAATCGACAGTAGCGATCAGTATTAAATCCTTAATCATGGGAACAAATTAGTTGGTTTACCGCTGTATTGTAAAGTTTTCCTGAAGAAAAGAATCTAAGCTAATCTGGACATTTTACTCGTGACCGGATATTCCATTCGAATTTATCTTGTTGGATCGTCATGAAGATCACCATAACCTCATTGTCATCAGCTTCGATCGCCGTGTAAAGTTGTTCTTCTTTGGACTATTATTTAACTGTGTCTCTTTTTTCACTTACGTTTGTGAAGAATGAATATTTCTAGAGAATTAATTGAGATTGGAAGTGCACGTGTCTTGCGGATCGGCTCTGTGAAATTACTGAAATAGAAGAAATAAACAAATAGATTTTTAAAAAAGAGGCTAATTTACTAAACAATAAAGCCATTATAGAGCGGAAACACCAAGAAAGCAAAAAATAAACAAAAGGAGGAAAACAAATACAACTGTTATAGAAAGAGATGATTAACGGAGAAAGTGACAGACAGACAAACAGACAGACAGACAGACATACAGACATACAGACAGACAAACATACTATAAAGTGAGAAAAACAATTACAGTTTGCACGAACTCTTCAGTAACCCATGGGAGGTTCTTAAACATGCGCATTAGCATGATTAGTGAAGTGCACTACCAGATGCCTCCTGCGAATTCTTCTCTATTTTTTTATCCAGCGCTTAATTAATACCTCTGGGTTTGAAGGCAAGCGTAACTATACCCCTTGCTTACGGAAACATTTTATGTCCTATATTAAATCTACATTATGTGGATAGCAAAATCTAGTAGGGAACTGATTCAGGAAAACAACAGAATGATAGTAAACCGTACATTTGAAAGGAAAAAATAAAGCATCACTATTTCATATCATATGACTATATCATTGGTAGCCATTGTTTGTGTTACTTCAGCACGGTATACTACTAGTGACCAAGCTTGCGCTCTGAGTCTTTCCGATCGATGACGGTATTATCGCATAAATAAACGTCGCTCACAGTGCGATTGATGATTGATTCATCGAACAGTTTTCCTGTGATCGGGATTTAGAGCGCAATACGGATTTAGACGCCACAGAGATTGGAGATATACAGATTGCATGGTTTCGAAGGAAGGACGGGCGAAAGTTAGGAGAGTAAACCGCAAAAATATAAAGGAAATTATGAATAAACAGAGAGCACAGAGAGTATAGAAGGGCGGGAGTAATCAAATTTAAAGGGGTACCCAGCTAGCCACCTGACGTCGGGCCGATGTCGGAAGTTGGTTGCCGGATGTCGGCATATCGCCGTTGGCTCGAGGTTAAAATGTCCGCCAGCCCAACATCGTCACGACGTCATTTTTGTGATATATTGGCATAACGTCATTTTCCGACAATGGCCCAACATCATGTCATGAGATGATGTTGGGCCATTGTCGGAAAATGACGTTATGCCAATATATCACAAAAATGACGTCGTGACGATGTTGGGCTGGCGGACATTTTAACCTCGAGCCAACGGCGATATGCCGACATCCGGCAACCAACTTCCGACATCGGCCCGACGTCAGGTGGCTAGCTGGGTAGTTCAGTTTTGGTATAGAGGGCTCTGCACGAAATCATTTGTTTGTAAGATAATGAAAAACTGAGTGTAAAATTTGAAAGAGCATACAATTGTAATGACATAATGAACTTTATTTGATCAAAATCGGTTCAGAAACGGCTGAAATATCAATAAATATATCCGATCGGAATCAATCTGGGGCCCAGATTACTTTTTTTATATTCGATGATTTAAAAAAAAATTAACAACATTCTTACAATTTTTCAAAAATGTTAAAAAGAGGTTTTTAATGTTATTGTGCAGGTTTTGGTTACTAAAGCTCAGCCTTACCAAGACTATACTACCCCTTACTAATCTGAAAATATCAATATATCATATGGCATTACCATGCTGATGATATATCGTATTTTACCAAAGCCTTTGTAAGGATGATTAAGACTCTTTGTAAAGTGAGCAAGACGAAATCAAAAAATGAACGGGAAAGAGATACACAGAAGAGCGAGAAAAACAAACCCAATACAACTTTTTTGTAAAGATTATTAGTATTTTGTGTTTGATGTTTATTAGTGCTGTTATCTTTGTCAATAATAAATGCATTATTACGTTGTAACAATAAATCACCATTTGTTCAGGGTAGCCTCCTGAGTGATGATCAATACTAAATTAATAACGAGAGCAAAACAAAAAATCGAAATGCCTATATTGGAAAGATTGTATTAGTATTTTGTGTTTGATGATTGTGTAGGTTTTGTTTTTATCTTTGTCAGTAATAAATGCATTATACCGTTGTAACAATAAATCACCATTTATCCAGGGTAGCCGCTTCAGTGATGATCAATACTAAATTAATAAAGAAAGCAAAACGAAACATCTAAATGAATATATCAGAAAGATTGTATTAGTATTTTGTGTTTGATGATTGTGTAGGTTTTGTTTTTATCTTTGTCAATAATAAATGCATTATACCGTTGTAACAATAAATCACCATTTATCCAGGGTAGCCGCTTCAGTGATGATCAATACTAAATTAATAAAGAAAGCAAAACGAAACATCTAAATGAATATATCAGAAAGATTGTATTAGTATTTTGTTTTTTATGTGTAGGCTTTGTTTTTATCTTTGTCTATAAATAATACATTATTATGTTGTAACAATAAAGCAATTTTTACCCAGGGTAGCCTAATAGTATTCAGTGATGATCAATACTAAATTAATAAAGAGAGCAAACCGAAACAAATCAAAAAGCCTATATGAAAAAAGTGTGCGCAGACAAACAAGTCACTTGGCTTAAAGTCTTTGACCAAAGCTCGACAGCAAATAATAAATGTTAGTAGATGATTGAAGGGATCTAGTAACTTTGTTGGCATGGAATACTCCCTAGGGTGTGGAAAATGTGCACTGTGTGTCCGTTGACCGGGGTATATAATAATAGCGCTTAATTAGAGGCTGTATTGCAATTTGCGCTCTATAAATATCTATTATTATTATTACTATTGGTTTAACTATCGTTATATGTCTATAGCAGCCAGAGACTACTAGAAATGATGCCTCGCAGACATGGCAAAGAAAAACACTGTTATTGAACCTTTCTATGGAGGACACCTGTCTTCAGTTAATTTTTTTTCTTGTTTCCCTTGATAAATAAATGTCCACTTTGTATCGGTCTCGGCCATCTAAACCAGTGGTCTCGGGCAACACTTGGTCTTGTTGACCCCCCCCCCCCCCCCCCTGCTTACACAACTAAACCAGTGGTCTTTGTCTCGGCCTCGACATCATCAACAACGACAACAATAATCAGGAACAGCAATATCAGCAACAACATAAATAAAAGCCGCAGCAACATCAGCAACATCAAACGACAACAGTAACGGCTACTAAATCTAACATACATGTACTACCAAATTAATACAAACAAGACACCCCCTCCAAGTACAACAAATAATACAACGACACCAATAACAACAACAAATGAAACACGTAATTTCATCATCAAATACTAAAAAGACACCCCCTCCAAGTACAACAAATAACACAACGACAACATCAACAACAACAAATGAAACACGTAATTTCATCATCATCAATAACAAAAACAACAACAACTACTTTCTTCCTCCCCCTTAGCTATGATATATGCGAAACAAACATTATAATGCCTTGGCTTATACCCAGGGTAGCCAAGCCTCTTCAGTGAAGAACAACACTCCATACAAGCATGCATGACAAGCATACCCTTGCGAATCGCTATTTTTTTGTTTTAGCTTTATACCCAGATATCTCGTTCCACCCAGGTCCGTCTTTCACACCTAAAATTCGTAAAATTGGAGCAGCGATGACGGGGGGGGGGGGGGGGGGGGGGAGGGGACCCCTGGGCGGTTCTGTGCCCCCCCCCCCCCCCCCCCCTCGTGGAGTAATGTTTATCTAGAGATCTTCTTTCGTTGAGGTTACTAAATTTAGCACAGTATTTTGGAATGAACAGTCGTATATTGCTTGCAAGATAGCGGGCCGGTGAGGGTGGGGGAGAGAGAAACATAATTTTGCCTCTGCGTTTTTGTGATTTCCACCCCCCCCCCCCTCCACCGTGGGGAGTAATTTAGAGATCTAATTTCTTCTAGGTTCCTTGTCTGTCACCTACATTTGGACACGCGCAATTTTCCACCCCGGGGTACACGGAAGAAAATTATCAGTAAAGGGCAATTCCACGGTAACGGAAGGACATTCAGACGCAATTTTTGAAAGGACGGAAGGACGGCAAAATGGACATGGATTTTCAAGTTCTTTATTTATGATCCAATCTCTGTGAAGTTTCAAATGCTATCATGTTATATTGCCTCATAGTCAATTCCGTAATGTTCAAAGAGTATTACAACATTTGTTTAAAAAAAATATGTCTATTGCTTGGTATATTAATTACAAGAAGTTAATTGCTTCACTGTTCGGTAACGGAAGGACAGTAACGGAAGGACAGAGTTTTTGATTCATTAAAAATATACTTTAGGGCTCTCAAAAAAATAAAATTGTAATGTGAACACATATTGTGATATCCAATCATCCAATTTGGTACCTTAAAACAGAAAAATAATAGAAAGGAATGCAACAAATGAAGAAAATCTAGAAATAGGCACTGTGTAGTCCCATGTGTATGGGTTCATGTATGGTGGCTGTTTCTCCTATCAGGAGACGCCCAATATTTGTTTTAATCATGTAAACTGAAAGATATCATTATGTGATCATGATTTATGAAAAAATAATCCAGAAAAAATAAACAAGATCAGAAATAATCCTCATTTGATTTTTCCACTTTTGGCTCATTTGGCGTGGAATTGCCCTAAAAGGTGTAACGCTCGTGTAGCCACCGGGAGCTCCGTGTAGACTGGCGTCCTCTGGGGACACAAACATCCTATTGTTCCGTTTATCCGTGTTGCATCCGCGAATCTGAAGTCTCCGATGTGTATTTGTTGTGTTTCACAATTATACATCACGTGAAAGCAATGGATATTTTTAAAATGTATTTATTTATTTATCTATGTATAATTTACGTATTTATATGTTTATGTCTTCTACGAATAAGATAGGAAACATCAGTTGAAAAACTGCGCTATGCAGGTGCGTAAATACAACAACAAAAAACAATTACAATCTATATAATAAGTACCCTACATATAAATAGAGAATTTAAATCGACATAATATATAACAAACATAAACAAAAACATATAGGAAAACAGGCATATAATGAAAGATCTACACTATCAAAGAATTTAGCATATTATACAAAAAATAAAAAAATAAATAATAAACGGCATATACCGTGCTCTTCCGTGTGATCCGGGTTAAGGCCCGGTCACATATCACCGGATAGCGTAAGCGGATACCCGGCGAAAAGGAAATTTGTGAAATCAAATTATCCGGTGTTGAAAGTCGTCTCCATTGCATCATGCAAAAAGCATTCCGCTGGATAGAACAACGTACATCGCCTGACAAGAAACGGAAAATAAACGCATACTCTCTGTCGGGCATCCGTTTACGCTATCCGGTGATATGTGACCGGGCCTTTAACTCCGGGGGTTCTCCGGAGACGTTCGTATAGACACCGTACTTCTCCGCATTTGTACCGTATTTGTACCGTATTCACTCCGGCACTCGATCCGTGTTGGATCCTTGTATGTGTGAAACAGAGGCCTCAGAGCTTTATGTCATGCCATTTGTTTAGGTTTAAGAGATAGTTGAGTTTTGGTATAGAGGGCGCTACACAAAATAATTTTGTTGTGAGATAATGAAAAGTTTTTCATTATCTCACAACAAAATTATGTCAAATTCGAAAGAGCATATAATTTTAATGACAGAATAAACTTTATTTGATCTAAATCGGTTCAGAAATGGCTGAAATATCCATAAACATAACCATTTGTATATAATCACTGTTTCAAGAAAACATTTAACTTAGCACAATATTTGATTTCAAATGGCTGAAACCGATGAGTGTTTTGAGAGCGCCCTCTTGAGTTTTAACGGCTCTTTTTTAATGATAGCAGGCTTTTTACTTAGTCATTTGTAATTTTGTATTCCTTTCGAGCATTGTGGAGTTATAACTATTAGTTTGTAATGTAATGGTGCAGGTTTTGCTTACTAAAATTAAGTTTGACCAAAACTGTACTCTCTTTACCAGAACTCAAATATCCATTTAACATTTTTTTAAATTAAAAATTAAACTTTTTAGCATGTCTGCCAGCTTCCATCTTAATCCGATGAGTCTATCATTAGTCGTTGCTAAGGACGGTGTGTTCTGTGTAAATGGACTTCCTTGCTCTTCTTTAAATTAATTGATATAATTGAATAGCTTAGGATAACCACATTCTTACAAAATATATATCATTTTAAGCTTAGATTTCACGTTTTAAGTAATTTAAACATACAAAATTCATACCTGCCTATCTTCTGTGAGTTTCGAGCATCTGGCTGATCGAAATTAGTGCTGATAGCAAAAAAGAGGGACATAAGTAAAGGCAAACAAAATGACAAACTAGCAATAAATATGACTTTAAACATACTCTACCTGTAATAAACCTGTATGATTTTGGTTATTATATTAAAACTATGATCACTTATTATTTTAGTAAATATGTGGAATTTTTACTTTTCAAAACAGAAGACACACATACTAAAAACGCCGTGATATAACGTGTGATACTTTGTTACAAGGTTGTGAAGTTAGATATCATGGAATGAATTCGAATTCACGAAGGCATTATTTCAATAGAAACATGTTTCAAATGGAACGCAAAATGATATGTTTGTAAAACCTTTCTACATTGAGATTTTCGAATCGGTAAAATTGAATGTACACAATGAATTTGTTTTGCCAACACACAAATTACCTGTCCATCAATATTCCTTATGCAGTTATATACGATGATGACGTCATAATTAAGGGAAATAGAGCATTTGTATTGGTTGATTACTGTTGGGAATTGTGGTATAGTGAACGTTGCTAAGAGAAACGTTCACTTTAACAGCGTTATATTGAATGTTAAAGGGTACCACCACCCAAAAATAATATTCTTATTATAGAAAGGTAACATATTTAGTATTCCATTCCATCAACAAGTTCACAAAAATATGTTTTCAGAAAAAAATATATAATTGGAAAACGCATCACCATTCTGAAGCATGCGTTTCATGCGGTCTGAATTGCGAAGACTAATGCGTGCGGAGCGAACAGTCTGTTGAAGTGTATGTTGGAGTGGTAATCTTTTCAGATTCTTTGAGCTCACTCATGGCGTTACAAAATAATAAAATTTCAGAATCATTTGTATTAGAGATTGTGAGTATTCTTACAAATTTAGATAAGACAGGTAAAGATATCTTTTTTGAATGGATACCGAGTCACTGCGGAGTAAATGGAAATGGAATGGTGGATTACTATGCAAAACAAGCATTATATAAAGATATTGAAATACGTAATGGTCTTGCTCTCTCAGAATTAAAGACAATTTTAAATGAACGAGCCGTAAATACATGGCAACGTCGATGGGAAGATTCTAATTATTTTAAAAAAGAAATACAGACATTTGTAAAACAACAGGTTTTGTGTAATTTAAATAGACAATCTGAAAAGATTTTCAGAAGACTACGTTTGGGAATTTTAGGCCTTCATTTTGATTTATATAAACTTGGGATTCACCCCACAGGGAAATGTGATTTTTGCTCTTCGTTAGAAACGGTCACTCATTATTTTATGGAGTGTCGTAGATATTTAATTGAACGAGCAATGATGTTCGTTGAAATTAATATTTTTGAAAATGATATGAAAATGATTCTAAAATCCACAGATATACATGTTCAAGCGGCTATTGTCCGTTTTGTACAAAGGACAAAACGATTCGCTATACAGCAAACTTTCGTGTAAGCGTAATATTAGTTTTATGTTTCTGTAAAATATTATAATATACACTGTAATGGTCTGTTTGTCTTTGGTTCGTTTTTTTTGTCATACCAATTTATTATTATTATTATTATTATTATGTTTGCACCCACTGCACTGCACGTTATTTAGTGTGAGCCCACAATGCTTTGCTTGATAAAAACCTGACTTGGATGAGGCCGAGAGCATATAAGTGTGCGATCGCGCTACATTTTGTTTTTGTTTCCTTGTGTAAGGCTAACGCCCCCCTCTCTATGCCAGAGTGACCTAGGTGTATGTCGCCTTCTCTGATCCTCGACAGTATTATGCGAGTGAACAGAGGGGTGCGTACCCCGAAAGCCTAAGAAACGTACTTTGAGGGCTGGTAAGACGGCATCATGTGACAGGGGAGGGATCAGTGTTGCTAATTACATTTGGACAGTGGTGCGATCGCCCAATTGTATGTATTCTCAAGCCATGGAGATATATTTAGGATAATTATCTAGATGTAGCTCTTGGCCATGCCTCGATAATTCTTTTATGCCTTGAAGATTTGTCCAAAAAAAACTATTATTTATATTAATGTGTGAAAAAAAAAGAGAAAATAGACAAAATAAATGCATACTTGTATATATAAATATTGATGATATAAACACATAGAAATTTAATTTAAAAAAAAAAAAAAATGTATGGTAGTTGGCGACAATAGTCACCATTGACTAATCGCCATAAAAATTAAATAACAACAACAACAACACTTGCCTACAAGCGTACGCGTGAATAGCATTGGCGCACTCGCAAATGTTTGGCCCGTATGGAACCAGGAAATAGTAGTGGTTCCGTAAGTGGTGGAAAATAATTTCTATGTTTATGAATTACAATAACCCTTTGCAAAATGTTGGGTATCTATTTGATATCACAAAACGGTACCAAAACATATAAAAATGTGTTGTTCTTTGCCTGGTGGTCCCCTTTAAGTGTGTACAAACTTCCCATATAGAGAGCCAAACGAGCTGCGCACAGGATGGCCTAAATATTTGTTGGTATAGGGGGCGCTTCAAGAAATAGTTTTTTTTGTAGGTAATGAAAAACTGAGTGTCAAATTTGAAAGAGCATACACTTTTAATGACAGAATAAACTTTGTTTGATCAAAATCGGTTCAGACACAGCTGAAATATGATTAAATATATCCAATCGGAATCAATGTGTGATCCCACATTTATTTAAAGAAAAAATAAAATGCCAACACTATAAACGAGTTGTTGTTGAAACGTTTATGTATGCCGCTAACATTGGGCCTAACTTCGGCCCGTCTATACAGGCGTATAGCTATGCTCGTTCACGTGACGCAGCATTTGCCATTATAGGTTTTGCACGCAGCGAACATTTTTAAATTTGAACTTTGTCAAATATCGTTTTATTTTGAACCTTTTAATGCCCAATTAGTCTATTTCAAAGCAGTTTTTGTCAAAATATTTACATCAACATCTTCTTTCACGTGGTAGGTGATGAAAGCATATTTTAATTTGTTGTGTGCGGGGCGTGTCCCAGAACTGTTATTTGGCTTTAAGATGGTGTCACTGCGTACGGTGGTAATGGTTGGCCTTCTTCCTGTAACCTCCTGAGCACATACTCTATCGTCTTGTCTATCATGGCTCTCAGTTGTGGAGTGAAGGGGTCGAACGAAATATTGTTGTGCTTCCTCTTGAACCGACCCGCTGTGTCTCCCAGCGTACACTGGATTCTGCGTTCCAGGGTCTCAGTTGGTGACATCGTCTTGTTAAGCCGCATGAACTGGGCTATCCGACGAAGTTGGTGTTCGAGATCGGACCGTAGATGCTCGTAGTGAACGACGAGGACGTCATCGAAGACCCGCGAGGCGTCATCGTACATGTTCGCCCACATCTTAACGTTTCTCTTGGCCCACGTGGTCCACCCTATAAAACGACAACCAAAATCAGAACAAAGGGCATTACCTATTAAATAACTTGTCTATGTAACTTTTAAAATTAATGGTTCCTAGTGATCAGTTAGACTAGTTTCCGTTTATTGAATGAAGTATATATATGCTGCAGTCTATATAGTACAGTATACTGCGTCTTAATCCAGCAGGACATTGCGACTCTTATTGACCACGATAAAGCTCCTCCCTTTTTTAACGATAAGGCGGACTGGACGAATATCGAACAATCAGAACTACCTTATAATGTTGGAGTTCACTACCCATTATATTTTAATCATAAAGCAATCTATTCTCTATCTCTATCTCTTCATCTCTAACTGACAGGCCTCACAAGAGATTTGACCCGTCGTCATATGCACGGACATCTGATTTCGAGGCTGCTGACTACCTTGGGAATTTAGCTAGTTTCAACACAGACATGAACTGTTACCACTTGTTTAAACCCTTTTTAGTCGCAATTTGCATTAGGGTATTTCTCAATTCCCCCAAACTTCAGCTTTTTCAGGTAAAATAACAACGTGTAATAACTCGTTTTTAACATCCTCATAGTACAACTCAACCATGACATACCCAGTAAATTTACAAGTTGTCCAGGCCTTACATTTAGCGAAGTTATAATGGTTTCGTTGCAGTAGGCAAGATATATTGGATGTTATTTTTGCATTAGGTTTACCAGTTCCGTTAAACGTTGCTTCTGGTGCCACACCCGTGTGATTTCCTCCGGCAGAATCATAATTCCGAAAGGCTTTCAACGCATCGTACGGGTTTCTCATCAGGTAGATTGCCCGATGCCAGGGTATATTGCGGTAACTGTCCAGTTCATGCACCTTGATGGCCACCGTTCGACCACTATCCGCGCGTAAAGATTCTCCTGCGAATCCTAGAATAGATTAAACAAGGGAAATTGAATCATGATTATTAGAAGTGTGTAATTCTAAGATTTTAATTTTAAAAGGCGCCAAGTCTACTTTGGGTCTTTAAAAAAAATGTAATTGTGTCCTTGGAAGGATCTAATAGCATTGATCAAATCCACAAAACTTACTCAGAACTCTAGTGGTTCTCTCATTCCTGTATTCGTATTACCAATAGTATTGGTAATACCAAGTATTGGAACAGGTTTGGATTTTTCAAATTTTCGAGTCGTTAATTTGATAATGATGCCATGAGAATGATTCTGAGGGTCAAGTGCTAGCCAAATGTTTGCCGAAATAAATGTCCCTGCCTGTCAGGCTGTATAAATGAATCTCATGTTCAAATTCATGCATAGAGTGGATGTCTCTCATAATGGTATTATCAATGTTTTAGTGAATCTCTCATATAGTTGCCATAGGTACACATCAGGCCTTTTTTTTTTTTTTTGCTTAGTAGCCTGCTGGCTCATGGAGATTGACGTTGTGCATGTCCCATGGCAATACGGTAAAAAATAAACATAGTCTATATTTTCTTGATCCATTGTTATCTAATTTAGACTAGAAATGCATCTTTTAAAAGATCTGGGTGTGTTTAGTACACACCTCCCTTTGTGAGGGTACCATCGTTGTTTACGCTTCCTGTATAGATACCAGACAGGTTCTCGATCATGTACCGCAACCAGGTGTTTCCCGACCCCGGGAAGCTATTAAGTGCTACCAGTGGCAGGCTCCCTTTTGGACGCAGTGTGATCGGCTCGCAAACTATCGGTACGGGCGTGGTGTGCCGGGTTGTTGCTTCCATAGGAGGATCTGTAAAACGTGCAAAGTGAACGAGTAGTGAGATCTGGGCCTTGTTGTAAAGTTGTAATTAGTTGAAAATCGTAAAATATTCACATTTCAGTGAACCAATCAGATTTGCGCATTTAGTCACATGATCTGAATTACAATTAATTGCAACTTTGCAATCAATTGAAACCTTTCCAACACCAGGGTCGGTGGTAATCCCTTCCGCTGGACGGACCTCCACTGTCTCCAGTTAATTTCCTTTTTATGTGTTCGCTGACCAAGTAAAACATAACCCGCTATGTTTTTTTTTTATGAATTTTCTTTTATATAGTACTTTTCTGGTAACTTCTTCGACCAGCTTTCAGACGTCGATTTGTGAATAAAAAAGAACAGTATGTGACGGTATATTATGTATTAAATTGTCTCCTCCTTGACTACCTGCTTTTTACCAAAAGACATGCAACATTAGTGGTGGTGCGTGTGAAGTGGCCTTTGATGTGTAGTCCAGTCAATCTAGAAAATATTAGGGGGTAACCTCGCCAAAATTGCAACATGGGATTTTTCTTCGCAATTTTGTTCAGGAAACTCCCCTGAACAACAAACAAAAAAGTCCTAAGAAATTGAAGCTGGGGAAAGTGGTTTAATTTGCATTATAAATAATGAGCTAATTTGCATAATTGTGAAGTCAAATAATTATTCTAAGGTATTTTGGGGCAAGGAGTCCATTTCCGGTGCTCGTTTGCAAGTGCCATATTGGCAAAACCCTGAAATCCAAGATGGCTGCTCCTAATTTGCATAGTTATGAATATTATTGGTTTTCAGTGGCTACAACCTCTAATAAACAATAATTACAGGGTTTGTTTCTCTTCAATCATGTTCTAAATGTGTATTAAAGATATTTTAGCTTGGTTGCCGCCTTGGCAACCTCTAGCAATGCATATAATTAGCATGATTCAATTATTTTCACAATTTGCATATTCCCAGAAATCAGGTGCATTGAAACTCGAATTGCTAATTCCAATAATTAAGTCCAAAAATTGTTATATCGTTCTGACATAACCAAAAGAATGAAGTCGTGTATCATTACATGTGTAATTTGGGGAGCAGCCATTTTGAATTTAAGAAGTTTGCCATGGTGCTATATATACAGGCGCGCCGGCAGCAGTTTTGGAGGGGGGGGGGGGGGGCAAAGACCTAAAGGGGCTCACGATTTTGTTTGTGTTGGGGCTCATGCCCAACCATGCACACTCACAGGGTTGACAACTTTGAGCCAGAGCTGAGGTGAGAGTGAGACATTGCGAGGGAGCGAAGTGACTGATCGGGGGGAGGGTGTGGGAGGTAGGAAGGGAGCTTTTGCATTTTTGGACTTGAAATTGTGCAATATGGTGCATACCTAAAAAGGAAATTCGGGCTTAAGATTAACTGTATCTGGGAAAGCGTGTTATGATTTGATCGACCAGAAATGTTAAATATATTTTTCACGAAAAAAACAAATAATTGACACACTAATAAATATGCACCCCAACTCACACAAAATATTGTATTTAGTGTCATACACAGTTCCAACATATACCATATGCCACATTATGTATGATCCAACAACATAGCCTACAGCCAAGAATGAGTCCCGATATGCCCGAGGGAGCGAAGCGACCAGGGCCGCTGGGGCAGAGCCAGAGGGGGAGGGTTCCGGAGGGGGTATCCCCCTCCCACGGGGAAGATTTTGCATTCATATACTTGAAAAGGTGCATTTGGTGCACGTCACACAAGCAGCTAGAGCAATGCCAGCCTACACGGGAACTATACGTGGCTTGGTACAGAAAAAGTGGCCAAAAATGGCCAAGACCATACGCAAGTTACACAACAAACTGGGATAATCTGTTCGCGCGCGAAGCGCGCAGCGAAAACTTAAAATGGATGACATAGATTAGTTGTTGAACGTAAGAATTAACCAGTCTTAGCTCATACTTTGTATTTTTTCTTTCCCAGTCTTTTCCTTTTTTTCTTTCTTTTTTTTTTGTTTGTTGGGGGGGGGGGGGGGGGGGGCAAAAACGTGTTTTGCCCTCCCTCCCACTTTTTGGATTGGGGGGGGGGGGGGGCGGCCGCCCCCCACTTCCGGCACCTATGGCTATATGGAAATAAGTGTACAAAATGGACTTGTATTGGCCCCCAAAACCTTGGAAAAGTGGTATAACATTTTTACTTTCCGGGTTCCCAATACACTCAATTTGGGGGAATATGCAAATTAGGTAAATAACCCAATTGCACATTGCAGTGAGTCACATTTTATATTGAACGATGTGTGTGTTCGTCGATGTGTGTGGCTACCCCTTAACGTCTAGCCTAGACGTTTAGCGATTTTGAAAACATAAATAAATACAAAATTCGATTTCTCTTTAACTTAAATTGTAGAATGTGTCCATTAAGAGCTTACGTCAAGACCCAAAAGTTGCAATATTTGTTTTCCCACCTGGTTTGGTGGATGCAAATGTGTTAAACTCCCTTTAAGTTATCAAGTCAGTTGTTTAGTATTTCGGTATGCACACTATGCATTGTATTGAGTGTAGACTGTGTGTATATAGGCTAACTGACAATAGGAGGTGTGTGTTGAACAGTGCTAATGTATGGTAGGCAAGCTATAGAAAGTGACCAGGTAAAATAGTTGTTTTGTAGCTAAGCAACTAGGGTAGTGAGAGCCTTTGTTCCATGGATCATTGCACTATGTGTGTTCGCAAGTCAATGCATTGCCATTGCAGTGAGTCACATTTTATATTGAACGATGTGTGTGTTCATCGACGTGTGCAGCTACCCCTTAAAGGGAAATGCCAGTAGTGGGAAACGCCCCATTGGTGGATGCAAATCTGTTACACTCCCTTTAAATGTTGACGGGACCATAATAAGGGACCATAATGATAATTATGCAGTGAAATCACTTCTGGGCCCCGTTGCAGAAAGAGATAAAATCGATCGTAAGTTACGATTGATCGTAAGTCAGAAAATTTACGCGTTTCAACCAATCAGATTTGCGCATCTAGAACACGTGATATGACTTACGCTTAATTGCAACTTACGATCGATTTTATCTCTTTCTGCAACGGGGCCCAGGAGTTGTGGTGGGTTTTCCTGCACAGCTTCTAGATTTGCTTGACCTGAACGACCATTAACATGCATAACATTTAAATAATTTGGTATGATCTTGTATGTAACATTATGCGTAAAATCACTATAAATTTGGAATGCAAGGAATATCTTTATCAATAATGATGGTTTTTGTTATATTTTTGGGGGAAATGTGTTAATGGATACATCAAACAAATTATATCGAGGGTTAAATGATTGTCACATATCACTGGATATTGTAAACGGATGCCCGACGGATAGAAAATTTGCGAAATCAAATCATCCGGTGTTGAAAGTCGTCTCTATTGCTCATGTACAAAACATTCCGCCAGAGGCGTCGATCCGTTTTTGCTATTGGGGGGGGGGGGGGGGGGGGGGCAATATTGTCCAGTCACCCATCAATATAATATATCGATGGAGTCACCAGTGAGAGAGCTAGTTTCCTTCCGATTGACGCCCGAACAGGGAGTGTAGGGGGCGGAAACCCTCGAAGATTTTTGGTTGAAGCCGTTTATATACTATGTAGCGTACAATGGTAAAGCAGTAACGTGAAGCCTTGCATAGGCTATGTCTAGGGGCACCTGTACTTGAGCCATTGATGGGGTCTAGGGGATTGAGCCCCCACAACTTTTAGACTTCAGCAATTAAATAACTCTCAAGCTGTGTGTTCCTAAGCTGTGTGTTCCTAATAATAGCTGGGGTCAATAAATGGCAAATCTCTAATTAATTCCCAGCTAATGCAAGCTTCATTTCGGTTGCGTGTCATTTTGTTGAAAACAAAGAGTAAGAATTGTCAAAATCCTTAATCCCTGGACACTCCGTCTTCCACTGGGTCCAAAGTCGGCCTTGCTCCCCACCGGTATACTTATTACTCAGGGAGCAAAGGTTTTTTTTTTTTACAGACATGGAATGTTATAAAAGGTTGTGCGCCAGAAATGTCTTCTAGGACCTTCTAGGATCACAACCAAGGTGGACAACCTCGCGATCTAGCTACGGGAAGTCCTCAAAACGCGTACAAACGATTTAACCTATAGTGTATGTCAATAGCGCCTTAAATCCTTAGGGTTCATGAAGGTTTGTCTCTGCTATTTTCACAATCACACTAACAAGCATTATGATATCATCAAATTGCTTCTGATCCGTGTTCTGTAGAGTCGTATGCATGTTTTGATACCAGATTTGACTGCATAATATCTTCGGTTAATGTGTCACGTCTTATTTGAAGTCGCGTGTCATACAGCCAACAAATAATTGTTCAATTATGTACAAAAACGCATTGAAATGTTCAGACTTTTTAAAACGTTACACAATTTGTATTTGGAATTCTTCAAATGGCATTCAATGTTATTTTTGAAAGTTTTTAAAATTATATAAACTAAATAATTATAATACATTATAAAACATATAACAAATTAAAAACAATAACATAAGAATATTAGTTCTTAATAGTGTATTGTTGGTATCTGATTTTACTAAATCATTACATAGGTAAAACATGTTTGATTTCATATCTTGATAATGAAATGTATAAAATGTAGAATAGGGAAAATATATATAGATTATGGAGTACAAATATAAATTCAAACAAATATAAATAGGCCTTAATAGTAACATTGTCCAAATCCTCAAAACTTACTAGGAACTCTAGTGGTTCTCTCATACCTTATCATATTCATTTAGCAATAAAAGCACGGGACATGTTTTGGTTTTTCAAATTTCCATTTCGTTCAAAAGATATTTACGATTGAAGTGTGTCTCTGTGAAATTGTATACAGGATAATTTATGCCGTGTACACAGTATGTGCAATGAGTTAGTGATTATCACTTTGCTTTTGTGTTCATATCTCAGCCAAAAAACATCCAATTAACATGACATTATCACACATCACGTTGTGGACATATCATATCACACTAATACACATTGTATTAATCACTTATTCAATTTTGCACCTGTCAACAAAGTAACTCGATCCCTAGAATATAATACGATGTAAACAGTTAAATAAATTGATTTTCTTACTCATAAAAATGTAATGATACTACTGACAAAAATGCACGAATACCTTTTGTATGACTGTGTTATGTATTTTTCTGAATTAATACAGAAGCCAGCAATGAGTGCAAATTGTTTCTCCTATGTGTAGGTGTAGGGAAAGATACGGGAAAATAAATGAAGCGGCAAAGGAAGTAGCGTTACCTCAACTCTCAGTCGAATTATTCTTAATTTGTTTAGTAAGAAGATTATTTGTATTCATGTACACGATAATACAATCAAACAAAGTAATGGGCATGCAAATAAACAATCATGATAACAAAATGATAATCCTACCAAAGACAAACATAGTGATCTACTCTACACCTTTATACATTAAGCTTGGTTTAAACAATATGTTACGATATGTGTTAATGTTGTAGGCCATTTTCTGAGCCATCGTACCCTTTTAGGTTGTATTGGTACATCATTGTTTCAACAAGTCCACACAATAATAATTTGTATTTGACTCATATAAATGTTGTGTTCATTGGACTAGAAGTACACACATGTTTATCATGAATGAGCACTTTACATTAAGAACAACATATACTCTTTGAATCCGTGACATTGCATTCTTGTCATTGATGGTGACGTAAACTGCTATGGAGAAGCACGTTCTTTATTGGGATAAGATCTTCAAGATGGATCACTTTTAAACAGCTTGTATATGGCAGCTTTCCAAAGATTTGAATCCTCGAACTGGTCAGGTTGATGGTTTAAACAGCTATCGTTATATCAGGTGACTGCACATGTCTCCAGGACTCATTAACCATTACATTATTCACTCAAATACTGTTCTCAGTGAGGAAGCTCAGGGCAGTTCCTGTGTTAGCTGTCAACTGCACAACATATATGGTTCAAGAAC